>JAHZMX010006525.1:0-10330 GCA_027743895.1 Seira musarum | reverse complement strand
AAACAATTTGCATGTGTACTGTTGTGATATCGATTTGAAGTATGCATCTTATGACAATTTATGGGACATGATGGACAACAATATCAAGATGACATTATAACAGGATGAAAAGACAGCATTTAACCCTTTACTCAGCTGCGTCCTTATCGCTGTTTTAACTGCACTAGTTTATTCTTGATATCTGACAATGCAAGACAAAGCTTTGCGTCGTGTTTTTTTATTCTCTATTCACATGAAGAAAGAGAACATGGAAAAATATATAGATCAGTTTCTAGCATTTTAGCACTTTGTAACTTCAGCTCAGAAAATTGCGATTGTAAAAAATCTGGGAATCATGGGTGGGCACTCTTTCCTGTACGTGATGACTAATTACGACATTTTTTTTTAATTTTTAGATTATATTGGTATTGTTGACAGGTAAGAGAATAGTATTTAATGCTTTGATGTCTGAAATCACACACTTTTGCAAATTCTATTTGGCCACTATCGTATTAATTTAAATTGCACCATATGTGCTGCCCAACTCTGGTTCCGGTTCACCGCTGGGTTTAAAAGGGGATCGTTTTTCCAGACATAAAGAAATTCAAACAAATACTCAATACTTTTAAATAGTTTTGAATTTGCTCTTGCTATTACATCCTGTGACGTCAGAATAAAAACACACGCGGTGCATAGTGTAGTCTTGCTTTGCGAGTAACACAGATACAACTACCAGGGTGTGTATTTTTGCATGGAAAAACGTTTTCAGACTGTTTTTACATGGGAAAATGGTAAAACCACATGGAAAAACTTGGAAAATAAATAAACTTATTTCTAATTAAAAAATTTGGCGGGAGGGGAATTCCCTCACAGTTAAATGCGTTTTTAATAGGCAAAATTCAAGAAAAAAGATCAAAATAAGCTTATTGCTGATCAAACACAAAACGAGCAATTAAAATAGTTGTCAACTATTTTTTTTTGTATGTTAAGTTTGCCAATTGGTCGAACTCCTTGATTGTATTATGGCATATTCCTGTACCGTTATATCATTGCACAAATTGATATGATGACGGAATGCTTTTTAATACAAAATGGACTGGCAGTACTGAAATCAGCTTTATATAGTTCACTTCCTCACTTTCCAAAACATAACTATGATCAAAATGCTCGACAATTTTCATTTTGAAAACAATAATATGGTAAGTCAAGGTGTGTCATCCAGCCTTACTGTATTTAAACTAACCATTACCACAGACCAACCTGATGTGAAAATGGAATGGCTTTTTATTCCTTAAAAAATTGATTAAGTGTCAAGAATTCAACTTTTATAGTTAAAATAATGGTTTCCAGTACAATTTAATTATTGTTCTTTATGAATGCATGTGATTTTGTCTTATGAATTTGAATTTTTAAGGCGGTAAGAATTTATCCATTATTTTCCCATGATGGAAAAAGTTTTTGGCCAATAGTTTTACCATGTATTTACATGTTTTATCCATGGAAAAAACCTGGTAATTGTTTATCCATAATCACACCCTGACAACTACACAATAACAGCCTACTAGTTGTGAGATGTGCTTGAAATGATAACGGTACAAAAATATATGTCTCTAGCAAGTATTGAGACTGTACGTATGTCCGTGAGCGCACAAACTTTCAAAGGAGGTCACGTATTGACCTCAAATTCCCAAAATGGCGCCATGCATGCTGAGAACGACAGCTGTTTCTATAAATACTTTTGGATTAACAATTAACGTCAGAGTCAAGGGTTCATTTCTATCAGAGGAACGCTTGGCTTGGGACTGCTCTTTCGAAAGCTCTTAAACACTATAAGCTCTCATATCATTATCTGGAAACAGCTAGCAACATAAGAACTTGAAATAATCAACGCATTATATTATATTATATTTTGTGATACCACATTTGTTCGCTCTTTTAAATATGGGGAGTTGATACGCTGATATTTCGAAAATTTCTCGTACTCAACTGCAGGGAGCGGTTAAAACGCTTTTCAATCAACGGGCTGGCTTGCGCTACTCAAAACGTTTTTAGTAGTTCTTTACGATACCTGTTTTCCGTGTAAAAAATCGTGGGCATCACCCATTTTGCCCCCTGCACACTTGCCCCCTGAACAGTTGCCATACCTAATTTGCCCCATGGACACTAGCCCTTCTTGACAGCTGTCCCTTTGGACATTTGCCCCTAGGACAGTTGCCCCATAGACACTTGCCCCTACGGACAGTTGCCCCTTTGGACAGTTGCCCCTTGGACAGTTGCCCCTCGGACAGTTGCCCCTAGAATACATGCTTTAATTTTTGCAATTGTCTCACTTACTACAATGACGGATGGGCCAGGAGGGTGATTAAGTGTGTATCTTACGCTAATTGTATTATTCGGAAAGAAATGTCGCTTTTTTGACTTATGTCATCCCCATCTTTGTTAGTATGGTATGGGTTCATGAGCTTATAAATATCTGATGAACGTCTTTACGCTGGGGTTACACGCTACGGCTACTTTGTGTTGGTATGGATGAGATTTTCCATAAAAAATGTATAAGGGGCAAGTGTCCAAATGGGCAAGTGTCCAAGGGGCAACTGTCCAAAAGGCAAATGTCTAGAGGGGCAACTTGGGTAGGGCAAGTGTCCAAGGGGCAACTGTCCAGGGGGCAAAATGGGTAGAATCAAAATTGTGCAAAGAAATGAATAAAAACTAGCTGTAGCCCTCGAAATTATCCAAACATTTTGCAAATTTTTGTCCTAAAAATATCACAGAGTACATGACACCACCTCAACTTGGCCCTACTGAAGTGCACTAACTAACAAAAGGCCTTACAGGTCAGACATGAGCAGAGACGGCTGATTGTCTAATCTAACATTGTCCACGTCACTAAAAAATGCATAATTCTCATATGTGAATATAGTAAAAGTAAAGTAGAAAAGCGGTTCAAGTAGAATGCATACCAAAAACTTTTTTTTTAAATTTAACTGCTTTATTTGATGTCTGGCAAATTGTGAAGCGATTGGTATTGATACCAACATCAAGGTCACTAAGGTAAGAAGCGCAAAAAGGAACAATGTGACGTTTTTTCCTATCGTGGTAACATGAAGATAAATGGATTCAGTGGGAAATTTATAATAATGCTATGAGCAGTTTTCTGATGCGATCTGATTTACATAGTTTCTGGCCTTGTAACAAAATTATAAAAATAAACTCACAAGGGCATATCCCACGTAAGCAAGTGAGCTTAAAAGCAAATTTTAAAACAAACGAGTTTTGTATTATCTGATGTCTGTACAAGGGTAGGTTTTGCTAATTCTTGATTACAAACGTAATACTATGTAGTCTTACATTTTTTCATTATGAAAGTGAGAAATTTGCTTCTCTTTGGTCACTGCGAACATAAAAGTTTTTGCTCCTTACGATTTGCTAAACTCAAGCTCACAAAGCACTTGTTCATTTTCGAAAACAGCGTGTGATATTGATTAATTAACAAAGATTGTCAGAATTTCAGCTGTTTACTTGCAAAACATAGATAAATTATAGCTACAAAATAAGACGCCGCGCCAGCAAAATCTCATGAATGAAAGTACATTGATATAAACTCGTTTTTTAAAACATTTTTTTTTTATTTTAAACTAGATTCAGAGGCAGAGCATCTTATGACAGATCAATCGAACAACTCCGCCTTCTAACTCGCAAACTGACGTCAATATAGCTTCTCTTTATCTCATTTAATTTAGTCACTGATAGCTTGTTGCGCACGTAGACTACCCGCATTTTAATGCATAATATTCCCACATTACGACCCGATGGCTTCAGCGCAGCATTTTTGCAAAGTACGTAATAGAGTGTGCCAAACAATGTGAAAAATGTGTAGCAAAGAATAAGCAGACATTAAATCCCCGTCAACGCATTCATTTCAATTTGGACCTACTTCTTCTTTTTGTTCATTTTGCTTTCTTATAATGTAAAAACATGTAAAACATCAATGATTCCTCACTATACCAAATTGTCAATTTTCTAGTATGGAATGATGAAACTAAATTCAATCAAAAGATCCTTATATCGTAATTTAATGCTCGTATTGCCATAAAAAGTTATAATGGTGACAAAGCAATTAAATATGTTTTACTACAAAACAAGACAATGTGAGCAAAATCCCGATGCGCTTAGCACCATTAGAGTTTTGCAGCAATGCGTTAAATACGTAATAAAATAAGGACATATTTACAAGAAACTGGCCATGTTAACACCACCTGCGATTTCAAAATTGATTTTTTTATTGAACAGAGCTTGGTCGAAAGAACATGTGAGTAAATTTACAGCGTGCACATTCTCGTATATTTTATTCTCCACTTTCTAAAATAATTGGCGTTTATGGTGAATAATTAGGTCCAAGAAATAATATAAAAGAAGTATAAATGGGGAACTTTGACCCCACTTGTAATTTTTCTACCCGCAGTACCAATTGCAGAACTCCATTTTTAAACGACTTTGTTCACCATTATCGTAAATGGGGACGAATAATTAAATTTCTCGAAAAAAAACTAAAATGTGCACGCTAAAAGTTACCACACATATTCTTTCGAGCATGCATATTCTAAATTTTGAAATAGCAGGCCAGGTGTAAACATGGCCAGTGCATTGTTAGTTTCAATTAATTGGCAAAACGCAAGTGAAATTCGGAATTGCAGACGGTCTGGATTAGAGCTGGGATCAGGGATCAAGGTTCAGGGTAATTTCAACTCAATTCAAGTCAGGGCAAGTTTAGGGCATGCCCTGCCCTATATTTTTGCGGTTGCCCTGAACTTGAAATTGATTTTTTCTATTTCCCTGCCCTGCAGGGAATTCAGGGCAGTTTCAGGGATTTTCAGGGCAGTTTCAAGAATTTTCAGGGCAATTTCAAGGATTTTCAGGGCAGGTTAAGGGAATTTAGGGTAAATTCGACGATTTTCCTGGCGAGTTTGCATCAATTGAACGCGCATTATTAAGAATTGACCTGTAGCAAAGCTGAACATCTGATGCATAATTCAAACAATGTACTATATTTTAAGCAATCAGTGCTCAGGTACGTTTCCCTAAAGTATTACTTGGATGCGACGTTGTTGAGAAATTAGAACCTTTACAGCGTTGTTAAATTTTATAGCTGTTGAAAGTATTTTTCAAAAATGAGTGAATCAAGTCAGGAAAATCCTAAACGTGCTGAACTACCTGAACCCTGAATTAAAAAACTGAAATGCCCTGAAAACTCTACACTGAGAATTTCTCTGAATGCACCATGAAATCCCTGAACACTGCCTTGAAGTTCCCTGAAATCCCTGAATGTGCTCGGCAAATCCCTGAATCAGCCCTGATCACAGATATTCAACTTTATCCCTGCCCTGAACCTAAATACTTAAAGTGGCCTTGAAATTGATTTTTTTCTGTGGCCCTGCCCTGTCCTGAAAAAAACCGCCCTGAATTGCACTGATCCCAGCTCTAGTCTGGATCTGAATGGCAATCAAAGCATAATTTAATGTGGAGTGTCTGTCATTCTTAAGAATATTTTGGTCCATTTTACGTGTCAAGAGGTACAAAAAATAACGTTTTTGAGAGACGAGAGAAGTAATGTAAACTTGTTTGCAAATACTTATATATACTTGTTACTAACGTGTTTTCTCTATGTTTTCCAAGAGGAAATGGACAGAGGCGAGATGAGAATTTATTTGATAGTTTAAAGGGCGCACCAGGACCAGGCAGCACTCGAATCTCTCGTTCTTCGCTTTTTGCGGTTTTGGTTTTTCCTTTTTGTTTTGTTTCCAGCCTAAAACGTTTTAATTTTTTTGCTTTCGTAATTTTCTGCTTCATAAAAATCAGGAAACAGGCCGTGAAAACGGTATCTGATTCATTTCTTTCTTATGAATGAATATAATGAAGATTTCTAAAATTTAAGGGTAGTCAAAGGGAGAACGCGGGAAATTGATAGGGAGAAAATAAGGAATTTACCAGACTTGGAGTCGTCAAAGTTATACTAATTGGGTCTGATCCTTACACAGGAACTTCCAAAATTGTGCTTTATTGTACGTTTGATTTTAGTTGGCATGATTTCACTTTAGTCACGCATTAATTCTGGTCTGCCAATATTGGCAATTCCTGAGAGCATAAATGTAGCCGCGATGCTGAAGATTAGTAAATGCTACGATTTGTCCTTAGTTTTATTCAACTTTCTGTCGGAAGGAGAATAAGTCATATGTTGCAATGCCTTTTCCGTGCCGAATTCATGGGTTTAAGTGCAAGGAGGTGTTTTCTGTGACCGCCTATGGAACCTCGCAGACATTCAAAACAGTTGTAGGATTTCAAATGTACTTTGTTAGATCTCTACTTTATTACTTTTATTGTTAGTCTAAGCGTTTGCCCACTTGGCCCATGTGCCGTTTGCCCACTTATGTTATGGCCCACTTAATCTTGTGTTTGCCCACTAACTTAGTGCCTATATGTATATGTATATAAACATTATTCTCACATTCCCCTTATTCAAGTACCAATTTCAATATCTTGTTCATGCTTTTGTTCTATTTACTTTTATGATATACCGACGCTACTTTTTAGCATCATTCCATAACTTCTCCCAGAGACTTGGAGCGTTCATCAACCTCAAGTACCGAGTGTTCTATATTAAATATAATAATTCCTCCTTTTGTAATAATCAAGTTATTACCATTCAATAAATCATTAATTAGTGTAAAACGGGGAAAGGTCCTTGCACAGTACCTGTCTAGTTATTGATCATTCATTTTCGTGATAATTAAAGTGTAAAACTGGAGCCTAGTGAAGGTCTTTAACATCCATCCATTTCAAAGCTCAAATAATTAAGCCACTACACTATAACCCTTTGGTTAATATCAAACCACTGCATCGCGAGCGAGACAAACGGGTAGTTAATCGTGTCGCACCCACAACAACAGTATTCTGAGATCAATTCTCAATTCTCTCAGCTACGTCTTTATATCTTTTTAACAGCTCTAGTTTTCCAGGAAAAAATATTTTAGCAAAACAATCTTTCAAAATATATTACGGCTAAGCTTGAGTTTTACCCCCAAAATCCAACGGTGGGAAAATTGAGTTGTACTAGTTTAGATTATTCACAAACGGGTTATACTAGATAACCAAAAAACATTGTCTGTTCTGAATTTAGAACACAATTTGTTGAAATATTGTTTCAAGAGGGACGCATGCAACCAGTCTACTTTCATTTCTTAATGGGCAAAGAAGTCTTAATTCTCAAATCACTGGTTTGTTTTTTTAAAATGGCTAACCTGACAGAGAAACCTGCTCGTAACGATTTTTCCTTTCTTGGTTTAACTGAGAGATGGATAACAGAAGAAACAGACTACCAGCACATTTACCAATTTGAGAAGCTCGATTACGTTCAAGTATATATTTGGACAAAAAAACACGCTATCTTTATTTACTCCTTGTCACTAGTTTACTTGGGCACTGCGTGGGCTCTCCAAAAATGGATGAGGACTAAAAAAGCATTTGATCTGAGACGACCATTATTCTGTTGGAATATAATACTAGCTCTACTTTCTATGGTCATGTTTTCAAGAATACTTCCCGAAACTATATACATCATTAAGAAATACGGCTTCTACCGGTCTTATTGCAAGCGGGATCACATTAGTGCAGCCGGGTTATTCTGGTTTTTTGTTTACGTAATCACTAAGCCCATGGTGCTAATTCTATTTTGTTACAACTGATTCTTATTATTCAGCTTTACAAAGATAAGTCTCCCACCTTTCACGGCCTTCTTTACTTTATATTTAATTCGCTGTTTACCGGAATTGTGTTTAATTATCGTCTATTAAAAAAAATATTTTCAATTTCCGCGATTTCCAACTAACATTTTTTCTGCTTGTTTTTCTTAATGAATTTTTACTAAAACTGCGTAGGTTTCATCATGCTACCATGAACATTGCCAGCGTCTTCGCACTCCTTCAATGCGACCCTCCCTCAAGATACTTTGGGATAATGAACACTTTTGTTCATTCGCTAATGTATTCTTACTTCGCGCTTAAGGTAACGAAGTTCTATTACTCAAGAAAATACAGCGAACTCCGTGAGACAGCAATATTTGTAAGTCCTAACTGATGCCGGGTTCTGTCGCTATTTAACGTTGAAAATATTTGCAGGCAGCGAGGGTTGCATTGCCAAAGACAGTCTCAATGGCTGTCACAACCGTACAACTGATCCAGTTTACCGGTGGAGCCGTCATGAACATGCTAGCCATATTTGCAAGAAGTAAGTAATAATATGAATCCTTTTATGACTTTGTAAGGTTATGCATAACATAATTTCTTATTTATGTATTTCGTAGTTACCAACACTGAGCCGAAATGTGAGAGACACGATGATGCTTCAATTTTTTTATCTATCCTTGGATTGGCCTATTTATTCTTATTTAGCAACTTCTTTGCGCAAAGTTACCTTAACAACTCAAAACCTAACACAGAATTGTCAAAAACATTTCCTCACACTAACCACGTAAAATTTGAATAATGAGTACAGATGTCCACTGATTTTCTAATGTAAATAGATCCTAAGAGCCAGTTCTTGCCTGCATATTCCCTGAATTGGACAGTTTCGCTCCTGAAATCCTGAACAGGCTAGCTGTTGACAGCTATCGGATAATCTAACTTTGCTTCTTTTACTACGACATTTTTTTCTCAATTTTTAGATACAACCTATACCTTATGTTGTGATACATAACACCCAGCATTCAATTTACTTTCTCTCTCTTAAAGCCTCCACTTTCTATTCAGATATTTCATTTTTTGGATAACTAAAGCAAGTCTAAGGCAGCAAATATGTAGTTTTGTTGATGTTGAACAATATCATGAGATATATGTACTGCATTGGAATTATTCTTTGTGAAGTATAATTAACTGTTTCGCACGACTCTTTTTCTTCCTTTGAACTCCCCCTCCCTCGCTTAGTTTAAAGACCGCGTGACATTTCAGACTGCACAGCAAACCTTAGCTAGGTTTACAGATTAATTCAAACACAAGTATACTTAACACGGAAAAACATTACAGCTTTGTTAATACTTAATAGTTTAAATCACTTTAGCTTACTGAAGAAATTTTAGCGGAAAAGTAATTATAGATAGGATTTTTGGAAGGAGGAATAGTTATAGAACCTTTCAACCAAGTAATAATAAATAAATAATAATTGTCTTTGAAGAATCTTAACGCTGCTAAAATAAATCCCATGTAAACAATTTGACCAGCGTTTGCAAAATACAATTTGTTCAGATGTCCAATCATAATTTCCGAGAAGTCTAAATCGTCATGCACTTATAGTAGGTGGCATGCAAATTGTTAGGGTAATGTTTGAAGTCATAACCTGCTGGATACGAAAAAAAACATCATCAAAATTTCAAAAATTCCCAGTTATCATTAGCATCGTTTTTACGTAAATACGACCGCAAGATAAATATAAAATAAAATATGTTGTAAAAGTCCTGACCACTATCATGGCAAACTCAATTTCTCTGTCGACCAACAACACATCCAGTGCATAAGGGTCACTCCTAAACAAAGCAATTGAATACGCTCGGTAACGGCAGTTTGGCAAAAAATCGTAAGCCAAGAGATTTCGGTTATTCACGGCATCTTTTTATAGTAGTGCCTTCTTGGGAATATTCTCCAAACATTGTGTGCGTAATAATACACTTCCGCTCTGGCAGTGAATATGAAGAAGCATTAAACCCAACGTTCACGAATAACATGATTTGTGATTATCCTAGTATCACCTCATCAGGCCCACCGATGTCTCAAGAGAAAAAAATGGTGAAAAAGCATGACATAAAAAAACTGTTTCATTTCTTGCTTTTTGCGGATAACTGAAAAAGTGAGAACTTACATGTACAAAGTCAAATACAATAGCAAAGCTATCTTACATAGTGGTCCAAACAAGTGCCCCGAGGAAACACTTTGGCATACTTCTGTTTTGTATGTACTACTAGAAGCCCGCGTGTCACTTCGTGACACCTTCTAAGGAGAGATATGTTGCATTCGGCTTAAGCAAATTACGTAGCTGACGTCATCAGCGGAGTATTGATTTCGATTGGGTTTTCTGTGTGTCTGTTTGTCTGCCTGTCATTTTTTTGGTTATCATCTTTCTAATTTTTTGGCCGATTCCTGTAACTGCAACGGTCTAGGAAACTTTTTGCAAGTCTTCCATATATGCGATCTCTGATGTATACTACGCACGGGAGCCGGATATAAATTCCGGTACACTTTTTTCCCCGGACAAAATTTCCGGTTTTTTCTTTCAGCGGACAAACTTTCCGCACCACGGCGGACATTTT
>JAHZMX010006524.1:0-13442 GCA_027743895.1 Seira musarum | reverse complement strand
CTCTTTGTTATGCAAAGTTCTTCTTTTGTTATGTAAATTCTAAAGCTAGCCAACGGTCAATGGAATTGCTCCCGCACAGCACTGGGGCAACGAGTCTCTACGAGTAATGAATAGTCCAAAAATCTCCGAGGCATCAGTGCCTAAGGCACTTGCTTAGAGAGAATCGTTTGAAAAAAATCCACATGTAACTGTAAAACAAGGCATTCAAATGGAACATTGATTCAAATTTATGTTCTGAATAAATATATCGTATAAAAATGCACCCATTTGATAGCCAAATAAATAACAGTTAATAGTAACAGTGACTTTGTTTAAGGTCATTGAGCATACTTACGTTAAAATTCCTGGATAGCTGCCAAATATTCCGTTAGCCTGATGTAAGCTGACTTTGGTTGCATTTTTGGCTATTTGCTGCCTAATGCCGTTAAACCATATGTAGTTTTTTATGATATAGTGGACAATTATAACAAGGGCGTAGCTGAAAGATAACCACTTAAGAACTCTAAATAAAATAAGAGTACAGAACATTTATGTCAGTGTGTAAGTATGCGCTTTAACTGGAAAGCGGCTTCAGTTTACTTTGCAAGTTAATTTGAATGAGAAGAGAAATTATGTATTAAATTTCTTAGCTATTTAGATTTAAAGCCATGCATGCAACCTGAATTTAGGGAATTCTCCTTTTTTGTTGGGAACAGAGAACCCTAAAACAGTCCCCAGAAACAGTACGGGCTTGATAATATAACATGCGTCGCACTTCATTTCCACATTTGCCAAAGACACATATTTGTAAAATATATGGAGTTTATAAACACCTGAATATAAAATTTGATTGGAACCTACTTTTACACTGGCGGCTTGTGTGTTTTTAAGAGGAAATAATTGCTTAAATCCATCAAATAAAATTTGATTACCTAAACTGTTTATCATGTTTTTGTATTTAATCGTTTCTTTAAATCGGTTCTCTCATTTATTTCGCTAATGGTTTGCAGACCACCTCATTTAATATTTATATGTTATCGTGATGCGGGAGTGCGCAACTTGCAAATTCTAATTTCACATTTAGTGCATTTTGCACTATATTTAAAATTTAACCGGCTACGAACTGCAATATTTGTTAACGTGAGGCTTACTAGTTGGCACTGGCCGCACGTATTTTTAATTTTGGCTAAAACTAGCTAAAGTAAAATCTGAGGATTCTGTGAAAGTCAAATGATGATTGAACTTGAGCTCTGAGATTACTAATCGGCTGTGACATTGGATTTAAAAACTTAAAACTTACGTCATATATACTTGGTTTTACTGTGTGATTAATTACGGGATGCCATTTTTTATGGCATTCTAATTTTGTAAGTTTTAATTTTGCAGCAAAGCTGGAAGAATGGTAATTACTTAATTTGCATTCGTTTTGATGATTTCAATCTTTATTTGCAAATACCATTTTGAGGACGACAAGAAAGAGAGAACAGTGTAAAAAATGAAATTCATGAACGTTTTTGATTTTATTAATGCGCAGGTAAAAATTCATTAATTTTATAAAAAGAGCTGCATACATTCAACATATTTTCTGCGTATAAGCTGCGGCACAAACATGCCAACAAGAAACATTTTTTTAATCCTAGTACTATGTTAGGTCCTTCGGATGTTTAGGTAGGTAAAAAGTCCAAACCATAATGTTTTTTTATTCATTGGCGTTGTTATTGCATAACAGTCGACAGTTATTTAATCCTGCAATTACTAGCTGGATAAGAATTGATTAGATGCTATCTACTTTGCAGATGTGGCTTGTAAAAAGACAATTTCGAATGTAAGCAAGAGGCTAAGAATGGATAAATGAAACTTCCTTGTGATTGTTATTGTGTTCCACAATTCAATTTGCACCGGCTTCCTCCTCAAAGCGAACATCATTTGCTCCATCTCACCCTACAAAAGGTAAATAAATACACGTTCTGCACGAGCCTAGCATATTCAAGTTATTGAAAAAAAATCTTTAACAATAAATTCTCACTGTCCAAATTTTACGAGACATCTGCGTATTTTCCATTTTGGTTAGCATTTTCTCCGACTTGTGATGAACTTCAGACAAAAAATGAATCACAAGTACGACCCTCAACATGAAATGAATTACCGATGCCATATAATGTAATATTTCAAGTTCATCTAATGAAACCACTATAGATGGGTTGATCACACCATCAAACTACGGCGAATGTAAATTTATCTGCATTATTTATATTCTGGTTTACGATAATTTTTACTGACGTGAGTGGAAACATCGGCTCAATACTTACATTGTCAAGAAGTGGTGGAATTGCAAAGCTCAAAGTTGCAAATATAAGTGGAGAAAGAAATCCACTTATCTCGTCAGCATATTCTCGTAATAGGATTGTATCTTTGTGAAGATCGGTCCAAAAATGTGATGGTAAGATTTGACGGTCACAAACTTCAAAATAAGAAATGAAAGTTTCCAATCTTGAAATTAACAACGAACTAAACATGATACAGATGTAATCACTATAGGTCGGTGCAAATGTAGCAACTTTTGAACAAAAGTAAACAAATGCAAGAAAAGCAGGGTTGCGTAATATTGTTCCACCCTTCTCCAGATTCTTAACGCTATACAAGCTTCTGTCCACATAATTTTCAAGAATTGTGAAATTTTGTGACTCTGGAAAATTACATAAAAGCTGTCGTTACTACATGCAATTTAAGGCTAGACACAAAATTATAGGCGCACTAAAATTTGAAAAATATTTCAAATTAATCCGAAAATCCGTCAGTACTTTTTCAGGGCAATAATATATGTTCATTTTAGTAGCTCCTGTTTGCACTATTATTGGTACAAAGACTGGCCCGTTAGCTTTCGAAGCGACTGTTTTAGTACGGATTTTCTGAAAATTCTGAAAAATTTTAATAGTACAAAATTATAAGCGCACTACAATCTCATGGCTGTTTCTTGCACACTCTTCTTGCTGTTTTAGTGCTCCTATAATTTTGTACCTAGCCTTATGTATGAATTTATTTTTTAAATACTTATTTGTATACCTCTTGCACGGATTGTATAAATTTTGATGTCGTAAATTAGAGTCTCAACAAAAGTACTCAGGAATAGCAAAATCACTCCGAAAATAGCTTTCCGGCCTTTGATTACAGGAAGGCGTACATATTTAACTTGATAATCATGCCATTCTCTAAGGCACTTGCTTAAGGAGAATCGTTTGAAAAAAATCCACATGTAACTGTAAAGCAAGTCATTTGGAACATTGATTCAAATTTATGTTCTGAATAAATATATCGTATAAAAAAACACGCATTTGATATCATAATAAATTACCGTTAAAAGTAACAATGAGTTGGTTCAAGGTTATATAGTGGGTATACTTACGTTAAAATTACTGGGTTGGCGTAAAATATTCCGTTAACCTGTGCTATCCTATCTTTGGCTGTATTGTTGGTTATGTTTTGCCAAATGTCGTTGAACCATATGTAGTTTTTTACGATATAGTGGGCTATTATAAGAAGGCCGTAGCCGAAAGATAGCCATCTAAAAGCTCTATATCAAACGAGAATACAGAACATTTTTGTCAGTGTGTAATTATACGAGCTTTAACTGTAAGATAGCTTCATTTCATTGTACAAACTGATTTCTATGATAAAACAAATTATGTGTAATATTTATTAGGAATTTAGAAGTAAAGCTTGGTAGGCAACCTGAATTTTGGAAAGTCTCCATTTTGGTTGGGAACAGAGAACCCCAAAATTGTCCCCAGACGTAGCACGGGCCTGGTTATATACGATACGTCACACTTCATTCCCACATTTACCAAAGAAATATTATGCTTGCTAAAGAAATATATTTGTAATGTAGTGTAGTACTTATACGGAATTTATTAGCATTTTAAGGAAAGCTGTTCGAAATCTACTTTTACACTGGCTTCTTGTGAATTTTTGAAAGAAAATAATTGCTTCAAACCAGCAAAACAAATTTGATTACCTAATCAGTTTATCATGTTTTTGTATTTAATCGTTTTTTAAATCAGTTAGTTTCATTATTTTTGTAATGGTTTCAAGACTGCTTCATATAACATTTACATGTTATCGGGATGCTAGGCAAATTTTAGTTTCACTGTTTGTGCTTTTTGCACTTTATTTGACATTTGACAGGCTGTGCACTGCAGTACTTATTGCATACAAGTTTTTTGCTGCTGTGTAAATTTATTGGTGAGCAAATCCATGTGTCATGCTATCAATTCATAAAAAATAGAAGCTAAATTTTAACAGGATTGCGGCTTTCTACTTTAGAACGCGATACCAAACGCATTGGCGCATTTATTCGCAGATTTATAACTTGCCCCTTTACTGTTTTAGATATGCGCTATTTGCATTGCAATGGGCTTTAAACCGCATAAACGCCATTATTCCCCGACATTTGTGCTCGTTTTACGGTTCCATAAGGCTGTTAAATTATTAATATTAGACCTTACAAATTCTCTTGAAAAGACATACGATATCATTAAACAATTTAATTTACACGTGTCGTTTTCGTCGTCATATCTCGACTCATTCTTTATTGTTTATATTTCTTAAATGAATCTAATTGCAGCAATAGCTATATATATACATTGCTCCAAACAAACTTTATTTGCAATTTTCATTTTGGCGACAACAAAAAGAGTGAACAATGCAAAGTATATGAAAATCATTAACGTCTTTGGCTTTACTAATTTGCGCTCCTAAAATCTTAATGCTTTTATTAAGGAGCTTCCAACATTCAAAATATTTTCTGGGTTTCAGCTGCAGCACAAATATTCCTACAATAAATATTTTTTGAATCCATAGGTATGCTTTGTTAGGACATGCAAAAGTTCAGGTAAGTCAATAGCTCGAACAAGAACGTTTTTTAACCAATGACGTCGTTATTGTATAATATTTGGCTGGTATTTAATTTTACAACTACTAATTGGATAACAATTGATTGGACGCTATCCACTTTGTAGATGTTGCTTGTAAAAAGACTATTTCGATAGTAAGCAAGAGGCTTAGAATGGATAAATGAAACCTCCTTGTGATTGCTATTGTATCCCACATTACAATCTGCACTGGCTTCCTCCTCAAAGCCGATAACATTTGCATCATTTCACTCTAAAGACAATACAAATAATGATTCAATACTGTATCTGCAGATTTCGGCAAATTATTATTTTGATTCGTACTGTCCAAGATTTTTCGTGACGTCTGTATGTTTTCAATTTTGGTTAGCAATTTCTCCGACTTATGATGAACTTCGGACAAAAATTCACCTCAAGTACGACCCTCAACAAGAAATGAATTGCCGCCGCCATATTTTTTAATATTTCAATTCCATTCATTTTCATATTTCAATTGGGCATTTGTTTTATGAAAATTAAAGTTCTCTATTCGGTGCGGAAAGTAATATCAAAGAATAATTTAAAAATTGTCAGTCAGGCTTTTGTTTAGTCAATTTTGCATTGCATGGCAGCGATGTGGGGAGGCACGAATGGTGGTATCCTGAAAATAGGCGAAAAAGTAATCAGATCGTTGAGTAGGCTCGTACTTGGTTTAGGAAAGTCTGATCCCATTGCGGAGGAAATAGTGGCATCATTAAGATGGCTCTTTCCAAAACAGTTATGTGAGTTCCAACCTCTATGCCTTTTTTATAAGATAGTCAGGTCCTCATGCATTCCTTACTTTGCTGACTTGTTCAAATTAAATTCTGAGGTTAATGACCGCATGACTAGAAGCGGTAACAACTTTAACAGACTAAGAGTTAACTAGTTTGTAGGTGAACAAATGTTTCATGTTCGGGCAGTTAATTTATGGAACAACCTACCTCAAAATATGAAAGAAGTGGAAAGGGCTTAATTTATGAGAGCAATGGCAGCGGAGCAAGAGGCAGAATTATTTTCAAATTTAAAAAAAGCTAAGGACAGGAGGCTGAATATTTTTAGAGACATTTCTTGTCCATGTTGATGTAGATTCATTGCTTTCAATTGACCAATGCTGTATTGCCTCTGCAATGATTTGTAAGAACTCTATTGAAGCGCTCCAGTGCACTTTTGCGGAGGGGTATCCTTTTGCTACACTTTCAAACCAGCCATTTATTATCCAGCATGGAGGAGAGTAGCTCAATTAATTGTGTCTACAGATAAACAACACGGGACAGCTTCGTTTCAATTTTCCGTGCACACAGCAATACTTCACAACTTGGTGAGTTTGAAGCTCTTTAACATAAAACACTCTCCAATGGATTGCTAGATCAGAGTCAGAAATTAGGGAAATTGTTTACCAAGATTTTTATAACGTATTTTCTTTTTCCTTGACTTTCAGGTATTTTTTGGTAAAGTGAGAAAAATAAAAATTACAAGTTATCTGCACGAGCTTCAAGGGTATAATGAGCTAAATTCCTCTGGACATGTATATCTAGAACTACAGGAACACTGTATGAGTAAGTGAGTACTTAAAGTAGACTTTGAAACAGTAGGTACTTCAATTACATGCAACCTTTTTGATAAAGAGAATAAATACAATGGAATGGGAGAGAAGGCTGAATAAAGGAGAGCTAAGGCTATCCACTTCTGCCGATTTTCCCACTCAAAAGCAAGCGGCAGAAAAATTTGCCCCGCGCCCTGAAATTCTGCCGGAAATTACTCTTCCTCAAAATATTTGTAAAGCACCGACCATAAAAATTTTCAAAAAATTACTGAAAGACCATCTTCTGAAATCTTCAATATGCAATTTGACTAGAATCTAATAATGTGTAAGTAGCTTGTATTACGTATGATGTGAGAATGTTTTATATGCTAAGGTTTTGATGTTTAATTAATAAAGAAAATAATTGATTGCTTATCCTTGATTGTAATGAATGTAAATTTAACTTATTCGAATGTAAGAGAATAACCTAACTTTTAGGAACTTGCATTTTTGTGACTTGACCGTAGAATCCTTGTATGTACTCGTGACTGCAGAGCTAAATGGGGTCTAATGACCGGATGAGGTTTTTCTCAATAAATACTGAGTTGTTCCCCCATTCCTCTGCTTGTGTTATTACTGTAAGTTGATATGTGGATGCGATGGAAAGGAAGAATGAATTCAAATTCAAAGAAAACACCGCAGACGGGTTTATCACTTCATCGAGCTATGGGAAATTCAAATATCATGAATGCTTAATAATTACATTCCAACAATAAACATTTTTGGACCCTTATGTTATGTTAGGACATACGGATATTTAGGTAAGCAAAAGTCCAAGCAAGAATGTTTTTTTCATCATTAACGTTGCTATTGTATAATATTCGACTTGTAAATATGTAATTCTGCAATTACTAGATGGATAAGAATTGATTGGATGCTATCTACTTTGCTGATGTTGCTTGTAAAAAGACAATTTCGATCGTAAGCATGAGGCTAAGAATAGATAAATGAAATCCCCTTGTGATTGATATTGTGTCCCAAAATTCAATCTGCACTGGCTTTCTCCTCAAGGCGGACATCATTTGCTCTATTTCACCCTAGAGAGATAATAAATGACGGTGCAATACGGGTTCTTCTTATTCTAACAAATAAATATACTTTGTTCGTACTGTCCAAGTCTTTCGTGACGTCTGTATGTTTTCGATAGTGGTTATCATTTTCTCCGACTTGTGATGCACTTCAGACAAAAAATGTATCACAACTACGATCCTCAAAATGAAATGAATTACCGCTGCTAAATTATTTAATATTTGAAGCTCATGCAAAGAAACAACCACAGTCGGGTTGATCACTCCATCGACCTAATAGAAATTTAAATTTCATCAATTCATTAATTACTCCATTGTGATATTTCCTATTTCAAACTTACGTTTTGAAGAAGTGGTGGAATAGCAAAGGTCAAAGTTGCAAATATAAGTGGTGAAAGAAATCCACTTATCTCGTCAGCAAATATTCGTAGTTGAATTACCTCGTTGTATAGTTCGTTCAAACTATATAAATGTAAGAATTTGCCATCACAAGTTTCAAAATAGGAGTTCAAAGTTTCCAATCTTGATACCAACAGCGAACTAAACATGATACAGATGTAATCACTATAGGTCAGTGCAAACGTTGCCACTTTTGACCAGATGTAGACTAATGCAAGAAAACAAGGACTCCTTAATATTGTTCCATCCTTCTTCAAATCCTTAATGCTATATATATGCTTCTGTCCACGTAATTTTCAAGAATTGTAAAATTTTTCGAATCTGAAAAGTTGCATAGGAGCTGGTTGTTAGTAGATACAAATTGCGTATTAAATTTAATTTGTCAAATACTTAATGTACTACACCTCTTTCTCGAGTGTTGTGAATTTTGATGTCGTAAATTAAAGTCTCAACAAAAGTACTCAAGATGATCAAAGCCGTTCCAAAAATTGCTTTTCTGCGGTTAATTGTTGGAAGGCGTATGTATTTAATTCTGTAATCATGCCAGTCTTGAAGGATCTTGCTAAAGGTAAATCGCTTGAAACAAATCCACGTGTACCTGTAAAACAAGGAAGTCATTTATTTGGAACATTTAATCAAAATTTTTCCTTAAATAAATACTTTCTTTATTAAAGCACACACTAGTATATTCAAATTACCATACTTAATAGCAATCAGTTCTTTTAAGGATAGAGTGTATAGTGAAAACTTACGTTAGAACTCCTGGATAACCATAAAATACTGAAGCAACTTCATGGATGAAAACTACAGTTGTATTCTTCAGTATTCGCATCCTGATGTCGTTAAACCACAAGTAGGACTTTACGAAATACTGGACCGTCATAAGAAGAGTGTAGCCAAAAGATAGCCACCTGAAAACTCTGGATTAAGAGAGAATACAGAACAATATTAGTTAGTGTGTGGGTACGCACCATTGATCTGGATATTGGCTTCATTAACTTCAAATCTAGGATAGTCAGATTGAGAGAACAGGGAATATGTAACGTTTCTTTGTAGTATGAAATTAAAATTAAGTAGACCACCTGTATTTTGGAAATTCTCCCTTCTGATTTGGAACAGTGAACCCTAAAATTTTCCCCAGAAGTAGTACAGGCTGGATAATTTGATATGCGTTCCACTTCATATCCACACTTGCCAATGAAATATGTTTGCAATGTTGTATTGCGTATGGAATTTACTAACACCCTAAGAAAATTTAGTCAAATCGTACTTTTACTCTGACAGCCTGTTCAATTTTGAAAGAAAATAATTGCTTCAAATAGTCAAAACAAACTTTATTACGTAAGATGTTTATCATGTATTTTGAATTTTATCATTTTCTCTGATCAGTTATTTAAATTATTAGGTTAATGGTTTCGAGACTGCTTCATTATGTTGCAAACAAAGTTTGGAACATTATGTGATCACGTGTGTCTGTCTGTCCGTCCGTCCGTCCGTCTGTTAGCGCTCTAACTTTGTTTAGGTTTGAGTTATCGACCTGAAATTTAGTATGCAGGTAGGGGGGTATAGTGTAGGAAGCTATATAGCACAAATTGGTAGAAAAACTCTATTTTGAAAAGACTCAGATTGGGCTAAATGTCGGTATACTGGTGTAACTCAACGTGCTGAACACGAATTTGAATGAATTACACGTTTAAATTCGAACAGTTTTGTGCTATATAGCAAAAATTTTTAGAAAAACTATATTTTGAATTGTGTCGGATCTGACTAAAAATCGAAATAGTGACGTAATTCGACATGCTGAAGAAGAATTTGAATGAATTACATCGTCAATTTCTGCTATATAGTGCTTATTGATAGAAAAACTATAATTTCAAAAATTCTCAAATTTGCTGAAATTGAATATCTCTACGTATTTCGACATTATGAACACGAATGAAAATAAATTACACTATCAATTTATGCTATATAGTATAAATTGTCAGATGAACTATGTTTTTGAATTTCTTGGAACTCTTGAATTTAGATCAACATGAATTTATAAATGTATGTATTTCGGTACAAATCTATCGTTTGTAGTTTTCAACATGCATAAAGAATTTATCGTTTTTATTTATATGTTTAGGTTACGACGACGTACGTAATTAGTTAATTTTGATTTCAGTGCTTGCATATTATGCACTTTATTTGGCACTTGACAGGGCATGAAGTGCAACATGTTAATGTGAGTCTTGGTGAAAGAACATATTCGAATGGTATGGTAAACTCTTATCACTTCTCTACTTGCAATAAAATTGCAATGTTTAGAAAATGTAACCAAATCTGCCAATCTAATATTAGATCAAAGTTCTCTGCGTAGCTGCCAAAATTGCACCCTAAACTCTATTCTTCAAGATATGTAGACAGGGCCAGTCATCTTGTTTTCCCAACATTCATCGCGCCCCAGGCGAATTACCCCAACTTTTGGTGGCTGGGGCATTGGCTGGCAATAGTTAACCCGGGAGTCAAAAATGTAAGCAAACAGAACAAAGACGACTAAGCTCAGTGCTTTTGCTCACCATTTGTTTTGTTTTTTGTTGCATTCTATTTGTTCTTGAGTTGCAATTTTGACTCCCGCGTTAACTGTAGCCAGCCAATGCCCCAGCCACCACAAGTTGGGGTAATTCGCCTGGGGCGCGATGATTGTTGGGAAAATAAGATGACTGGCCCTGTATGTAGACCATACACATTTTACAAACAATTTTTTTTATTTTGGCAACGACGGCAAACGAGGATGTAAAATCGAGAATAAATTCATTAATGGACTTGTGTCAACAATTCTTATTTGAAACCTTTTGTAGTTTTCTGATGAACTGCAAACGTTCATGGTCAAAATATTTCAAAAGCAGTCAGTTAGCAGTCAAAATATTTCTTCAGTATATGTATTTACTGCAACATTTATTTAAATTATATAGTCAGTACATTAAGTAAATTATACGAACAATAATGCTTGAAGTTGTTGTAACTACAATCATTGATGAGTTTGTCGGATGTTATCTATATAGCAGGTTATGTTTGCAAAAGCACTACCTCAATCGTGAACATGATGCTTAGAATAGATAAGTAAAACCTTCTAGTGATAGTTATTGTGCCCCATAGTTCAATTTGCACTGGCCGCCTCCTTAAAAAAGACAAAGTTTGCTCCATTTTGCTCTAACAAAGAAGGATAAATAATAGTTTATTGCGGATAATATTAAAAAAACAAATTTTTATTAACTTAGTTCATACCGTCCATTTATTTTGCAACTTATTTTCAATGGTTGTAATCATTTTATCGGACATATGTCGCACTTCAGACAAAAAATGCACCACAAGTATTATCCTTAACAACCAATGAATTACCGCTACAATCTTATAGTATAATTCAAGTTCCTTAGAGGAAACTTCCACGGAAGGGTTGATCACTTCATCAAACTATGTAAATGGAAACTTAATGAATATTTTTAAAATTTTGTGCAAAGACATAAAAAATCATTACTAACGACAATTAGAAGCGGTGGTATGACATAGCTCAGTGATGCAAATATTAACGGAGAAAGAAATTCACTTATCTCGTCAGCAGCTCTTCGCAATTGAATTATCTGGCTATGAAGATCCATCCAAACATTTGAAAATAAATGTTGTCCATCACAAATTTCAAAATAACTGATAAATGTTTGCAATCTTGAAATCAGCATCGAACTTAGCATGATGCAGAGATAATCGCTAAATGTGAGAGCAAATGCTGCCACTTTTGAGTAGACGTAAATAAATGCAAGAAACCATTGGTTTTGCAAGAAATCTTTCCAGATTCCCATGTGCGTAATTCCGTATATGCGATGGACCACGTAATTTTCAAGATAGGTTATATTCAACGACTCTGTCAAACATTTATAAGCCAGTTATAACAATTCAAGCTTCCACCATGCGTTATTTTAGTTGAGGTTAATGGTGATTGCTTAAAGTAATTCTCACCTTTTGCACTTGTCTCTAAAATTTTTATATCGTAAAATAGGGAATGGGCAACAGTACTTAAAAAGATCATAGCAGCTCCAAAAACAGCTTTTCTGTCGTTGAATGCCGAAGAGTTAATGTAAATCTTTCGATAGTCATGCCACTTTTTCAGGCACTTACTTAAAGAGAATCGCTTGAAGAAAATCCAAAAATAGCTAAAGAAGAAATAAAGCACTTTAGAGAGACTTGAATTAAAATTTAATTTTTGGAAATAAAATACATATGCCAATTCGGCCGTGTTTTCCCAGTGTCCATGAGAAAATGCGTCTAATAGGAAAGCAGTTAAGTTCAGACCATTGGCAGATGAATTTTTTTTTCAAAAAATCACACAATACTTAAAAGGTTGTACCAGGGTCGATGTACCAGGGAAATTAGAAATTTTCAAGTTTTTCTTGATTCCATCAAATTTAGCACGTCAAGAAAACTATAGTGTGAAGGTACTTTTGAACCTACTGCTTATCTAAAATATCTAACACCGTTGGTAGACGCTTAAGATTGTGTGCGTGGGCTTAAATTTGTTAGAATGGGTTTCGGATTTACACTTGCATTTTTATCAATCACCAAGCGTTTCGTGGAGAAAATTTTGGGTTGAGCGAATTTAAAAGCTCCATTCAGCTAAAAAACGAACGTGTAAAAATAATTCAAATGACGTTTTGGTTATTCGGATACAGATCGATGTACATATAACTGTCCACAAACGTGATTAGAATCGCGTTAGGTTCAAAAGTGGCTGTGCTATAGCCTTCTTGACATGCTGAATGCGATGAAATCAACAAAAGCTGCGAAATCGGCATTTTGATGACCGTCCTCCCCATGACCAAAGGACTGATATGGATGTATCCATGGAACTCTAAAACTTTTTTCTTAATCTTGTTAGATCCAGTCATGACATAACTGCATAATTTAATCTCAGTTACTTTTAGGTAACTGGCTTGTCAAAATCATGGATGTGTTATTATTAATTACCACAGTTAAGATTAAAATGCAACACAAAAGACTAACGCTTACTTCTAGCTTCGCGTCCTGTTCACGTCGTTACCGTATGATGTCGCGATACCTTCACGAGTACGCATGCATACTTGCTGATGAAGTTGTCCCGATAACGTCGCGACACCTTCACGATCCCTTTTCCAGAAACAAAGTATGAACGGGATTCAATCCTCTGACTTTATTTTTGAATTTAAGGTTATCAATGGGTTAAATAATAAATATTTGAGCTTCAAGTCGGTTGATTGTGGCTCTCCATCATTCCGGAAGTTGTAGTAAAAAATAAGGATTGGGCCACTAACTTAATAATTTTTAATTGAAACAGGTTAACCTAGATAAGATGTCACTTAAAATGATCATAATATGCACAAAACAAAGCGTTGAGTTGAGATAACTATGCAGGTACACAGCTGTTTATTGCTTGCCGTCGTCGTCACGTCGAAAAAGTAGAGCCGAGCTCAACTTCGTCGTCACGGCAAAAAGGGAAGGTATCATGACGTGAAAGTG
>JAHZMX010006523.1:0-23263 GCA_027743895.1 Seira musarum | reverse complement strand
CCCTTTTCAGCTTTCGCTGTTAGCTCTTTTCAGCTACGTCGTTATCGCTGCTTAACAGCTAAGTGCGTGCGACGACGTCGCGTACTACTAGTATTAGTAGTAGTGGGAAGGATTGCTTTACAACCTTTGCGCACTACTGACGCAACTGACTAACTGACACTGACATGCGTACGCAATGCAACGTAAGTAAGGAAATATTTTTTATGATGATGATGATGATGATGATGATGATGATGATGAGTTGTTAGTGTTTATCCGATCCAAGTCATGCCATGCCAGGGTTGGTTGATGCGATAATGATGGTGATTTGCTTGTGCTAGACATGCAGTGTGAGAAAGGCCACTTTTACTCCCACATACGTTTCTTCCACTTTTGCCATCATCATCGGTTTCCTTTTACCTGCATCATTTCATATTCAAAAGAAAGAAATTCTCGCATGCTTTCATTTATGGAGTTTGATTCATTGTCTTAAGATAAACAAGGAGGATATTTCCTTACATTTTTGTCCAAAAGTTTTTCCCCTACTCTGAATTTGAAGGTTTTCTTTACATAATTTGTATCCAATATGCGTTTCTTTGCAGGAAATAATACTGCAGTTTTTTGTTCATATCGATGTCAGTTTTGTACATTTTTCAATTTTGCATGAGCATGAAAATTTTTAAGTGTGAATTTTATTCGACTATTCAGACTCTTAAATGATTGTAAAAACTTCTCGGTCAACTCTGAGAGTGTGCATATTATGTGATCATGCGCCGTATATATACATACAAACGTAAGAACCACCGGATGCACATGGTCATTGGGTGTGGCAGAACACAGTTTTTTTTTTAAATTCCAAGATGGACGAGCTTTAAGAGCAGCTCTTTTCTATACATCTTAACTATGAAGTTCACAAAAGCAAAATGATGATGATGATACACATCTTTTAAAAAATCATAAATTGCTTAGCTGAGCTATGCATCACCATATTTATCATGAATTCTGAAGTCACAAGAATCAGATTACAAGGATTGGGCTTTCAAATCATCGAATGTTCCTCTTTGAAAGAAAATATATTTCATTCACTTTTATTTGGTATTAAAAATTCCAATAAATTGTGGCAACAACGTCAAGATTAAGTTTGCATTGCATGGTGAAAATGGACTTGTCATCGCGAATCCTCATATAGTCTGAATCTGAATGGCGAGGAAAAAATATTGTCTTTCCACATTACCTTTTTGTCAAAACTGAGAAACTTTGACTAATAAAGTGAGAAATGGATCACTTATATATTACGTAGGTGAAGAAAGCACCTCATTTCATTTGATGTCAATTGAAATCTGTTTCCTTTGAAGAACATTGTCCGCTATCCAAATTCCGATGAAACGCACATTCAAACAGCTTCAGTAAACTTCCACGTCATCGATTTCAATTAAATATGTACATATCTGCTACTATATGGGTAATTGGGTATGTATAATTGCGAATGTCGGAGGACATTATTTCGTAGAATGCTCGGGAATGCTACTCACTCCACCTGCGTCAATATGTGAAAAAATCAAACAGTGTCCCGCTCCTCTCGTTTGTGAATGTAAAGCACAAATATGTAAAGCTCGCGTTGCGTTGCTCTCTCCCATCATCGAGTACTATTCACCTGAGATTTCATTTTCGTCTGCTAAACTCAGGCTAAACTGCAATAACAAAAACAATGACAGACCATTATTATATCGAAAAGGTGTTAGGTGGACGAGCAACATGATGTCTAAATGTTGACTCTTTTACGGTTATTGTTATATTATAAAAGCACATATTTGTCACTTCACATGTATAACTATTAATAAACATGTATTATGTATGCGGGGAACCACAGATTGTAGAAAGAAGACAATGTGTAAAAGCATTTTATTGTTTAAGCGCATATGAAAATTTGACTGACATGATGTAACGTTCCGATTCATGGTCACCTTACGTCAAACCAAATTCCTTTGATAATTAAATTAGCTCTTTAAGGTCAGTGGATCGATGAATTAAACGAATTTACTACTTGCTACAGCTAGGGTTGTATCTACTATCGTTAGATACCATAATTTTGTGATTGCATCTAAGTAACGCCTATACTTACTTTACCAGGACTAACTGGTGCAAAAAAAAAGTCAAGTGTAATTGTAATAATGCAGCATATCAAACAAATCATTAAAAATTATACACCTGCAAAAAAAACTACTTTTTTGGTGATTTCATCTGAAAAATTTCCGATATGATTCATGATAACTAATGAAATTTGGATTTGTTGTTTGCTCAATATTTTATATGTCTTTATGAAACATGAGCTTGTTTTATTAATACCGCTAAAGTGTCTAGTGTTGTTATTTTAGTAATGTTAGGTTAAAGTTTTCAAGCTCACAAATAAATTAGCACCCAACACCTGCAAATAAATATGTTTTCACGAATGGGGTTTCCCTGTTTTTGGATGTGGAGCATATTACATTTACACAGTGCAAAAACTTAAAATATAATATTATTTCTGATTCTTTTTTTCAATGAATGTAATAGCAAGAATTCTTATTATTCACAAACTGGATCACTCCTGATAATTCTCGTTATATTTCCAAAATTTATTGAGGAAGGAACATACGCTCGTAAAACTCATCACGGTATCTTTCCTATGAGATCATAACCAGGATCCATCTAACACAGTAGTTGAACCGTTTTTTGGATCAATTACCCGACAATAAATTTTTGCACTAGACAAAGTAAAACTAAATTCATCTTTTACTTTAGCAAAAAAGCCGCCGTGTTTTTATCTCTCCTGTTGGGTAAAACTTTTTCATAATAGACCAATTAGTTAACCTCATAAAAGGTCCTCAAAAGTTTTGAAAAGAAAAACAGTATAGATTCGTGTAAGTATTGTTTAACGAAATCAGTATGCTCACATGTTTGTTTAGCTTTAATTTTTCATAATTATCTTTAGAAAGAAGATTTTTTCCTCTTCTTCCCATCATATTCTTGCATCGATCATCAACTCATCACACTTTTCGTGAATACAGTATTTTCTGTGCATTTCTTGAGTCTAGACATGACATTAATAAAGGACTTTTCAAAACATAATTATTTTCAAAGAATCTTAATGCCAAAAAATATCTTCTGATTCTGAGAAGTTAGATAAATGCTGAAAGTTTAATGCTTACGTACATACACTTCATTCAGTCAAACGATTTAAATGGGGGGAAAAGTCGTTAAATATTTCTTTAAAGCAGTCATGGTCATACCGAAAAGGGTTAAAGCTTCTTCCTCATGAGAGAAAAATATGTACCTGTTTTCATCAAGCTCATTTAAGACGAAAACTTTCATCACATCACATAGCAGCATGATAGGATCATCTTCAGGTGAGGCAAAGGGTCCCTAGTGGATTCAAGAAAAAGAAATATGCGTGTTTTCTTACGTTTTTTTTCAATTTTCAGTACGAACATTATCTCAAGTGTTAAGGTTCATAATAAAATGAGTTCCTCACCGCTAATCGAAACACATTCGCTCTCCTCAGCTCGGGCTAAGGCTCAAACTTGTGAAAGGAAGGAAAACATGAGTTTTTGTTTTACACCTATGTTTGTCATAGACTTTACTGCTCCATCTCCATACTGCTTGCCTTCTTTCCTTTATATAAGTACTAAGGTGTTTAACGGAACGACTTATCGCTTTTGTAAATTGTAGATTGCTTGTAGCAGTCCATTACTTCAACTTACAGGCATCCCAAAGCCACCTCACCTGTGCATTGTTCTTGTAAAGTCCAGCAAAAGAATGTACATATTTCAAGTAAGTTTAACATAAAGATTTATCTGCCCTACACATTTCCTTAAAACTGATCCGATGAAGATTTTAGTATCTTTATATCCCTTGGTATTAGCTAAATGAGGTTTTGAAGGCAACAATCTGCTTTTGACTTTTACACCTTCATTTTATCTTGGAAAATATGCGGTCACTAGTTCCATTTAATAACCATTAGCCTTTTATGTAGCATGTAAGGCTCACTTTGTACTTTCGCCATCGTGATTTACCGTCTACTACTGCGAGCACCGTTCATTTTATCCAATAGCGATAATGCATCCATCCATAAGCTATAAAAATTCATACGAAGGAATTTTAACCATTGCATCAATACGAGAACAATTTCAATAGCTCGTCACACTCATAACTTGTTTTTTATGCATACGTACTACTATTTACAATACTACTACCACTACATATTTTATAAACGGTCAACTTTTAATTGTCAGTGTGACTTTTTTACCTAACCACATTTGAACCTTTCCAATACCAATGTCAATTACAATACTATATTTTACATAAGTGGAATAAGTCTGCAATAAAGTCGCATTATTATTAGTATTATAGTTTGAATTCCTTCAGGAGAAGAGACTGTCATATTTATTATAGAACAATAATATGCAAAACAGTTTCAAAACTGATGCTGAACTTTGAATCCAACCCTCTGCTCTGTTCTGTGAGAAATGACCGTGGACATTTCCCATTTCCACTGATTGTTGACTTTATTTTTTCGTTATTGCGCTGTTCAATCTGAAGTATGTAAGCAAACATCAATGACATTGAAAACATGGAACGCTTGAATACGTGAACAGATTGTCATCATCATCATCCTCATCTAATATATTTTCGGGCATTGTACAACGTGAGTTTACATTACATATTTTTTCATCTTTTAATACATTTATAAACACATGTTTCATGATAATATTCATACTATTATTAGTTTTATTAGTTTTGATTCAAATTCACTTAAGCGTTTTTAAATATGTACTAAATTACGATGCATTCAGCAAAGGTAGTTACACCAGCTGCAGTACAAAAGCAGGCAGATGTAAAAATACCAAAATCTTTTTATTTACTTTGAAAACTGTTTAGGAATTTTTATTATCACGGAGTCTTCGCTCTCAGGACTCACTTCTATTTGCTGGAGAAGTATTGCCGAAAGCTTTATCATAATGTAACATGCTTTTACCTGACTTGTCATCCATAAACTGGCAAGCTTTTCAAATGTGTAATAAGGAACTTTAAAAAACTTTGATGATGAGGTTGATGTATTGTATCTCACTTTTCAGTTGTTTTACCTGTACTACTACTGCATGTTTTTCTTCCAGTAAATGTATTTACACATACGTCAGTTGGAAACAAAGCAATTTTTTCTCGTGGGTATTTAAAATTTCATTGGCATATTATTTTAATCCCGTGATTAAAGTCTATGGAACCCAAATTCCAGACCGTATTACGTAACCATCTTTAGTTGGTACAATACAAATTATTATGCCTTCTAATAATTTTGCAAAGCAGTAAAGTTTTTTGATCTCACAACCCATTTCAGCAAGTAAATTCGTACTTTCCTTTTACTTAATTGGGCGCGTAAATTAAATTCCATAAAGTCAAGAAATAACTATACAAATTTAAATAAAGCGTTTTATCAAATTAAGTAAGTATCATCAGAGCCCACTTTCAGGATTATGTTCAACAACACGAAAGAGAATGTGGATTGTGCACCCAATTTGTTACTTCGGATTGCAGCAATAAAAAGTTTTTTATTACTGTTCAATGGTTGTATGTATATAATGTTTGAACCTCGCCGGGCCGAGTAATTTTTTTTTGAATTGGTATATACCAAAGTATGTACTTCAGATTTTTAAAAATAAGCACAAGCAATTTCTATTCTTGTGCATTATTTTATTGCTATTACATAAGGTAAACATTCTTTTGTAAAAAAAAACCTTATTTTATTTTATTCTATATGTTACAGTAAATATCTTTGTTGGAAATACTAGTCCGGATCCAAGTCCGTTGTCAAATAATTCGACCCATAAATTATATTTGCCTTACTTTACTAATACCGCAGTCCAACTTATCGTCAATGTTTTCTTTAAAAAAATACAGGTTTATTCACTGTCTTACAATTACAATGAGCTGTTAGTTTTAATTTTAAAATGCAGATGAATCATGACGTCGTAATAAGATCAGCTCAAAATGCAGTCATGTTTTCAGCAGAAAAACGATCTTACAATGAAGGTGTGAAAGCAGTCGACATCAATACGCACACACGTAGTAATAGTAATGCAGTAATGTTTTGATCACTGTTATTTTTGGAAGAAAATAAAATTCTGGCTAAGCTTTAAGTGGTAATAAAGTGTATATATATGAACCCATAGTGCAATTGCATCGCTCAAAAAAATAAATACAGGTTATAAAAATTAAGCAAGTACGTACAGATAATTAATTTTTAATTAAATAAATGCGTCAACTGAGAAATTGCCACTGAGAAATTGCGTACTATATTTTGAACGTAAAGATTATTAAAATATTAAAAGATGAAGTGAATTAGCTAGCGCCATCCCTCCTCTTATGTACTTTACCCCTATCGTATAAGAAAGAAAACGCTTTGCGTTACAAAAAGTAAAGTCCGAATTGTTTTGGTTTTAGAGAAAAGTGACTGTGTTTATTTTGTTGGAGAAAAAAATAGAAAAGTAAATAAGAAATGTATTCATTACACACATCTATAAACAATTGATAAGAATAAAAATATACACATATTTTATTTCTTTACGTGTTTAAATGTATAAATTTATACGACATATTTTTTCATCGAGCATTCTCTAATCTGTTTACCTATTTTCCCCGGCAAATTCTGATTGATATTGTATATCTCCATATATTTTCACGTGAAGTTTGATCTGTTTCATTTAGACATTGTCATAAATTTTAAAAATACACTTGCCTTGATCATACATGAATGTTGTTGTCCGTCAGTCAGGATGGTGATGTGATGATCATCACAGAAAATTGTATACGATGATACGAGTATAAAAGTTTAAATTTCTGATGTAAGTCAACAGACAGAAGAGATGCACAAAAATTGATGCTCTGTCTCACCTCCTGCGATCCAACTGAACTTACTCAACTCAGGTAAGTAAAGTAAGCTTTCTGGCCTGGCAATGAACTGAAAGTTGTTAGAGAATATGAAACTGGAGTCTTACCAGAGCAAGCAAGTGACGATAATACTACATAAGCCAAAGCCAACAAAACAATACAAAAATGAACGGAAAACATTTGTGATATAGAAGGTCTGCACACAAATTTACTTACCTTTGCGTTTACTTACATCTCTTGTCTTTTTTAGAGAGAGAGAGTGGAGCTAACTCATCACCAGTTTGCGTGAATATGCTCAGCTCGGCGTTTTTGCTTCTCTAGTGATGTGGTGGCAGGCAGTGATCAACTGCAGTTCATGAAAATCAGACGATTTCACAAAACGGCTCCTTTCTACACCAATCGCGTGTATGAAAAAAGTTGAGACCACGTTTTTTGCGGCTCTTTGTTGTATTCATTTTTTCAGTTGAATGTAAGAATTGTTTCAAATTTAAAAGGAAAAGTGAACATAAAACAATTAAGAGAAAACAGTTTATTATTTTTTAATTGGATTTATCATTAGGTTTTTTAATGGTTGTTTAGAAACTCATAAAATTTAATTGTAATGACTTGAGGGCCTTCCCCCGGAGTCGGAGCCAATTTATGGACGGAGACTACCTAATAAATTATTACAAATTGGATGCCAATAACTTTTGTAGTTTTAAATTAATTTTTTAATGCCCACATATTTCATTAATCAAATTTCTCTCCGCGAATGTACAAAATTTTTTAAAAGTACAAGTTTGACGTGATGCCATATATTTTGAATTTGTGACTGGAGAGACGAACATACACGAACACTCTTGGTTATTTTCGTATGGTGAAGTGTTTCATGAAAATAGCATTCGCACACTTGTGCTGATAATAGAGTTTAAAAAATTCCACTTATACGTTAATGACTTCTTTCTGGATGGTTATAAAAATACTTTAAATTCTTTTGGTATTAACTTATCAATCAATTAAAACATTGAATGATTTTGTTTGACAGTGCTATTGACATGATATCGCAATACAGAGACTAAAGCTGAATGATTTTGAGTGTACTTGGGAACCTGGCTTAATTAAGCCAAATTCTCGGAAGAAAATAATGGATTAACGATTCCGGTTTTGTCAGAATTTTTTAATGCTCACGCGTTGTGACAGTTTCTTGAGAACGTTGATTACCGGATAATGTTCATGCACAAAGTGGTGAGAAGTGTGGCCAATGAGGACGATGACATTTATTGCAAATATTTCAGGGATATAATCCCTAATTTGCAAATTGTGATAAGAGAATCATACTCTGTTCCCATGGCATGAGCGGATATAAGTACAACATATTTCTAAGACAAAATTTGTGATCTGGATTGGAACTTTAGAGTTTAAAAATCATTTTTGAGGAATCATAGAATCGAAATCTCAGTTTTGCTTTTATACAAGCTCGTATTGCCAGACTGCGTTAACAGTTGATAACAATTCATGACGAGGACATGATTTGCTCAAACAGAACGTTGGAGCAAATCAAGAGATAATTCTGTGCAGTGACAATGTTTTATGGCATTGAGTGAAGCACAAATTTGTCAGTTGCAATTGAATTATAAAGCTGAGAACATTGGACTAAAAAAGACCCGGTGACGAGCAACGTGATTATGCATTGAAATGATGCAAAAAATTCATCTTTATGACACAACAAGTCAATTCCATTCCACGACAATTGATCGATATTAAATGCACCTCCTCAGCAGCACACGACATTAACAGCCATTTTTTCGAAGAATCACGGAATTTTCAACAATTTTTGTTAGTTTCATCGTGGTTGGGTTGTGTAATGCAGCAAGTAAAACCCAGGAAGAACAGTTGATTCTCCTCTCTTGTGAGTGGGGCAAAGTCGGACAGGAGGATAAAAAGTTCAGTGATACGGTTTTTACGGATACCACTTAAGCTGTGGTGCTGCGGAAGAGAAGCGGAAGGCTTTCGGGCCATTCCGCTTTTTCGTGGCTCACACAAACTGGGACTCAATGTCCTACCAAACGCCACATGAACATCGACAAAAAGTAAGAAGAAACTACTTTCTCTCATGATTTATTTTTTAAAAATATTTATATATCAACAGGTTATACTAGCTGTGGTGGGTGAAAACTGACTTTGAATGACTGACTATGCATAACGCAAACAATCTTTCTAAAGGACAAATTTTATGACTGGCCTACAGAAATGCCATACTAGCCATAGATGACTCACAAAAGCTTAGTAAATACATCTAATTTGCTTAAGGTTATGCTTAAAAACAATTACAAATTGTAATAATGCCCTCATCCGTGGATAAAGATCAGATGAGTAATTCTGACAAGAAATTAAACATTTGTGCTTCATGTCCAGATGCAAAACAATAAATAAAATAAGCACGAAGACGTAAGTAGAGGCAATGAAAAAAGGAAATTACAAGTTGTAATAGATGTTTATGAAAGAGGCTTTAGGTCACGCAAAAAAAAACTCCATTAGATTTTACATCATTTTGGTCTTGTCATATAACAGGGCTGTTATGATGTTACCATATATGTAGCCTAGATTATGTTTATGATTGTATGGGCGCCACTTGTGCCAATTCCAACACGAAGAAACGTTAGGGTTTTATAGTATATTTTCCTCCATCTCCATTAAATAAAAGTGACATTAATAAAGATCCGTTAAAGAGGGCTTTTATTTTGAAAATGTATTTTGTTACGGACATTTTGATGGACATTTGAAAACAAATGTATGTGAGTGTGCCTAGTTATCAAAGTATCTACTGGTAATATTTAGGTGCGCAGGAAACTTTAGGTAAGGCGGGTGCTAAATCCCCGCAATATAATAATGGTGAAGGTGAGATGAACCAGCAGAGGCCATAGGCCGTTCCTTTTATTCTTCAGGTAGTCCGAGAACGAGGAGCTAACCCACAAAAAAATTTTATGCAGAAGATATTGTGCGTAAATAATAATAATAATAATTCAAAGGACCTCTTCATCTTCCTTTTCCAAATAGTTCACAGCAATGCAGTGTATAATGCATTGGATGAGAATGAGAAGTGAAAATATATTATTTTTTGAACGTGGCATAAACGTTGAGAAGTCAAGGGGCAAAAAAGAAATAGAAGAAGAACCAACAACAGTAAATAAGATGGAAAGAGACAGAGAATTCATAGGTTTTCCTTCATATCGGCATTTTTAGGTGTAATGAAATTTTATGATCATGCTGGGGCTGTAAAACATTTCTGTCTAATACTGGAAAAGGCCCTCCTACGGTCTTTGGAATCTGTTTTGTTTTTCCCGAAAACATTTTTCTTGATTCCACCTTCCATTGTGGAAAAAAATCTTTACGTAGTAATATAAGACTTTGAAAGGAAAAGCCATCATCTTCGTCGTCCGTCGCAGTAAGTCATATCGTAAGCATAAAATACCCGTTTCACAGTAAAGCACATTTAAAATAGTAAATAAGTACACAGTACACACACTACGCATGCAAGTAGGTAAAGTATATTTATTTTATTGTGAAGTGACTTACCTTTTCATTTTTACCTGCCTCTATTCCCTGCATCAAGTATTTTAGGCGGAAACGCAATAAATAAATAGATTTTTTCCTATGTGCATTTTATATCTTTATAGTTGAGTGTTTAAGTTTACTACTATCCATACGCACACCTATTACCCGGTCCATTATTTTCTATTACAATCTTCAAAAACACATACAAAATACTTTGGCGATTCGATTCCTTCCTGCAATGAGCCCCCAACGATCATTCCTGCATACATTTTTTTTCGAATGATCTTTGAGTATTAATTCTTACTGATGATGCTCCAACTGATTCAAAAAGCATAATAGATTGTGCCACATTTATTCCTTTTTCTCAATTGTTATGTGCTAAGGACATTGTTGTGTGTCTCTCTGGCGAGCATTATGAAGAGGATACCTTTTGCGTAGCTGCGGGAAAAATTACCTGGTTGCCTTCATTTCATCTTTCGTTGTCGTCGTTGAGGTCCACTTTGATGTCCCTAATATATTTCATCGTGAAGAGCTCTACATTAAAACCATGTACTTGGAGTAGACTTTTTTCCTGACACTCCTTTTCGTCAATCCCAGGTGACCATTATTAGAGGTCAGAGACGACCCAAAAAAAGAATAATTCTTTTCACTCAGTCAGTGCCAAAATGACAATATACCTGAGAACTGAGTTACATGGACAACTCTCAAAAATATAAAAATGTTTTTTTTTCCTTTTGTCTGACTGAAGAATGCTCCTAGAAAATTACATTTCTGAAGTCATACATTCATCTAAAGAGAGTAAAACATTATTGGGAAGAATGTAGGTACATCATATGCACGAGAAGAGAGACAACCCTTCGTTTTCGTTCACAAAAATTGCTGCCTCACTCACTCATTCTCTCTGCGACACATACACAACTCAATCAAGGAAATGACTTTAGGTGACTGGACTCGACCTAACCAATGCATCATCTCATGAAATGATATTTAGTGTCTGTTCGAGAGCCTTCTCTTTTCTGCATTTAATGTGAGCTGTAAGAGCTTTCTTGAGACAAAACAAAATGCACAATAAGAATCATGCTGGTCACCTTTTCTCAGGAATTCGTTATCCCTACTTTTTTTTGTTAGAGAGCATTTTTGATATCCCACAATTCATTCACATCTTACAACTTGTGCCAAATTGTATCTTTCCAGTTTATCAATGCACACCATTGGAATGACATTGGTGATTTCATGCAGGAAACGTATATATTTTGCAATTCTTAAGAAAATCAAATGAACATCAAGTAAACTTTGTTAGTTCGAGTGAGGTAAACATCAAAATGAATTATAGGATAAAATGAATAGTATGAATTCCTTTTCACTTACGGCGACTTAATGTAAGTGATAAATCATTGCTGACATTAAAATTGTAATACAGTTGGTGTCATCATGTATCCATTAAATATTTTTGTGTTCAATGCAGATATTACTTTCCTATTATGTTTTTTGTCGCAATTAAATTCACTTTGAAGTAAATCTCTCAAATCATATGTGTTGACATTTCAATATTCTTATTTAGTCCATTTTGTGGCACGATTTGTCATGGCATGACAGAATTCTTCGCTTAATCCTCCAGCAGTCTTATATAAAATGACCTCATCATCAAGTTTGATTTGCTCTCACAATCAGTCCGTTAATAGCATCCTGCAGTTTGTCATTCTTTTGAGTAGTAAAAAGGCTTTTAGCAATCGCCTTTTACAGAAAATTGGTTCAGGTACGTATTCAGCATAAAATGTTTTCCTCTTTCTTTTCTATCTCCTTGTGAATGTGATTCAGTAATCACATTACTCATAATAATTACTTAATTCAATAAGGAATTCTTCGAAAAAAGTTGTAAGTACCTTGTGATCATCCTTCTCTGAAGGTGTTTTTTCTTCGTGGTTCAAAGAACACCTTCTACTCTCTTCTTATTTGGCTTTATTGATTTAAAAATTATTTTATTTGATTCACAAGTTAGTCACACTTGTGGCGAAGCTAAAAAATGTTTTTATTACCTTCACCTCTTGATTGAAATTCTCTTTCCTGGAATTCATACTCAAGCTGTGTACCAAGTATCAAATCAAGTCCCATATCGCCTTGGCGTCTTCATCTTTCTTTTTTTCATTTTCGGATTGGAGAAGAACATTCAGCAATTATCCTTTTTGGTCGTACACAATAACATAGAAATGCGCCTTTTAATCCCACGATAGACTTGCATACGTACAATCATAAGTGGATGTTTGGAAAAGGTCACACCTTTGTTTGCCAAATTGATTTCACATAATTTTGTCTTGTCGTCTTGTTCGACACGAAGTGCAAGGATTGCTGTGCTGTACTTGACGATAAGATTAAGTCACACATGACGAGAGTATAACTCGAAGAGGTGAACGATAATCATGCATTTTAAAGCCATTCTTGATGGAGAGATAGACAGATATTGCATAACTGAAACCAACAAATCATGAGAATTAAAAAGGAATGTCGTCCGTTCCGAAAAATTATTTTTTAACGTGAAGTCTTACGATTTGATTGATGCATAATATTAGTCAGAACTCCTTCTCAATATTGCTGTTTGCTCAATTTTGAAAATTGTGAAATTATAATATTTTTTTATTTTATTTATAGTTTACGTGAGTATGTGTGTGTGTACTACTGATATGTGTACTACTATGCTATGAAATTATTAAATGCGCAACAAGTCAATTCTATCCGAAGTCACACCGTCACGGTCACGACAATGAATTTAGTCAGACCTCTGTTCAGGAAGTACTAGGTACACGATCTTATAAATTTGTCAGATATGGAGAAGTAAATATTTTCCAGTGAAATCTTGACTGAATCACTTCCTTCCGGCTTGATTTATTCATGGAAAGTTACTTTGATAATGTTAATCACAACCGATAATTGATGAATTCCATCACGATTAAGTAAGTATAGAATTGCTATGACCATAAAGGTTTGTATAATTTTATATACAAACTCTACGTCATAGGCCGCTATTAATATTCTGATTATCATAACCAAACAAAAGAGTCGAGGACTGCGCAGCTAGTAAAAACTGCGGAATGTGTAGTACCGGCCTCCTACCATCTCTATGACGCACGACACAAATAGCGTTTATCCATTTACCAAGAAAATTTTCACGGAGACGGAATTTAATCAAATGTCATACTAGGATCTGCGTCAAATATCTCTAGTAATTACATTTCAATTCAATTCACTTCACCTCCTCTTGATAAGCAATACAAATTTGTGATGCATACCTAATACTCACAGTTGCAATATTATTCATTACAATATTTAGCTTAGCTCTGCAATTATCCAACATCGCATTTATGCTTCAGGTCAGACAGTCAGATAACTCCACGTCAGGAACGCTTAAATTGCTGTAAAATTGCACAACTCAAAGAAAATCTTACCATTAGCTGCTAGTGTTGTAAACGCCAATCCGCTTCCTGAACCAACAAAAAAACATGCCTATGAACATTGAGTCACAATGGAACAACATTTTTAAAAACCGAAATCCTATAATCGTCTCACTAATTAATTTTTATCATAGTATTTCCGTGTTGTCTAGCAAATTCAGAGAAAAACCTCATATCACATTTTTGATATGACCATGGAAACTGATATTTAATCTGTGGAATGTCATGCATTTGTTACGCTTTATTATCAGAGATTCGTACTACTTATACGAATGTGATGAATGTAGCTGCTGCTAACGTCCGCATTGATTGTGAAAAGATAATCGATAAAAAATATGCCAGAACGGGGATGATGGATCCCTCGCCGTCAACCGGAGCACTGACAAGTAAATAATTAATACATGTGGAACTCGGATAGTTTCAAAGTGTTGTGAGTTTGAGGTTTATTTGATTCAGTTTATTCTGTAAAATATTTTTACCTCATCGGCGTGTCCAAATCAAACGGATTAAATTTGCAAGAGTTATTTTTAAATTATTTTGTTTGACATTGGTTATGAAGAGAAGAATAAATAATCTACATGACATTCTTGTTTTCCGGAAGAATCATGCATTCCATAATGCTAACATTTCAAACCATATTCCATGGTTGGACCAAAACATAATTATATGCGGCACAATGTTTACGTAAGTCTAAAAACATTTTATAACATTTGGATAGAGTATAGAATATTTCATTTGATTTTACTTTCATCAAGCATTGAGATGCTACTGTTTCGCAACAGAAATAAAATAGGTATATGTATACTGTGTAAGAGACAATACTTAGAAATTCGTGACCATTTAATTTAATTTAAAAATGATTTTCAAACATGCATGCATATGTAGGAGCGAAAAGTATTATATTTTTGCTTGGGTTGGATCTTATTGACTGTTGACTAATGCTAAAAAATTTCTTTTCTCAAAATATGGCTCGATAATGGATTTAATAAGATACCGTGAATTGTTGCATGTTGCCTCGCGATAAATTGTAGTGCATGCCCAAAACAAAAGTTCAGGGTGAGATAGAGAACATAGAGATTGTTGTTGATGCTGATGAGATGATGGAGGGTGAAAAGGAGAAAACCTTTTTGTGAGAGAAGATAATGGGTTATACGGTGCGCTGCTTTGATGTTAACCACTTGTTCAAACAAGAGTCTTTCGCTTCCACGTTAATTGATGTTAGAGGAATGAGCATGGGTTAAAGAGAAAATTGATTCAAAATGAAAATAGATTTGAAATAACTTATGTCTCACGCTAATGCTTTTGACCTAACCAATGGCACAAAAGAAATCTTCCTTTATTACGACCCGTAACATCTGGAGAGATAATGAAATGGCTTATTATGAACTATAAATTACTTATAATTTTAGAAATGAAGACATACATTTTTTGCGCATTTATCTGTTGTTGTCCCACAGGATTTGCATATGACCTCTTTCTTAGAAAATGTCTCGATTTTGAAGATTACGTAAACACACAAGCAGACTGGCGTATAAGTAAACTAGAAAACTGTCTTTCTTACATTCAGGCCACCGGGAAGGCTGTTGAGGTCAATGACAAGAAGCATAATATTTTTTTATCCATCATTCTTTTTATCGCTTTTTTTTGTTAAAACATTGTTAATTTCCTTGTAAAACTCAAATGTCATCTTGTAAAGTATATACATAATATACAAGTGTGTGGAGTAAAAGCAAATATTGATAAAATTTGAAATCATGCTTGTACACGCAATATACGTTGTCCAAAGTGTACACCCTTAACACTGATAAATGAGCCCTAAAGCAGAAGTTACGATTCGATTTTTTTTGTTCGCCACGGAAAGCAAATCTTCCAGCTAAGCCAGTACAGATTAAAATCTCAATATAAATAGATGTCAACTGTCCTTTTGTATCTATTATATAAAGCGTACCTTGTCTCGCTGATCCTTTCGTTTAAACACTTCATCATTTCGACTTTGTAAAATGGCATTATAAAAATGCAGAGAAAAGTTAAGTTATGGTGATCTTCATTGTCCCCACCAGGCCACCGAATGTTCGGTCAAAGCTGTCTTGGAGTGAATACATACACACGAAACTCTCCAAAGTCTGAAAGGAGGCAGTCATGCCAATTTCGCTTAAATCTTGAGAAAAGAAGTAATCGGATAAGTCCCAGCGTAGGTATGCAAAAGTTGACGGACGGGTCACCGTTTCAAAAAAAACCAGACTTTTAAAAGATTTTTTTTTTTGCATTTCATGTATGCCATACTTTTTATTGAACGCAGATCATTATTTAAAAGTTTGGAGAAACGAGTACAATATTACATTGCACACATTTTATTTTACAAATTGTGAAACCATTTAAGTCAACGGATTTACAAGGTATTTTACATGCTGACTTGGGATATCTCCTTTATTACCAACATAGATCATCTCCGTTTCTTTTCCCTTATCACATTTTTTATAACAAAACGTGTATTTTGCACTTGCACTTCTTGAATTCCTTAGTTTAGGGGGTAGCTCAATTGGTCCAGGAAGAGCTTTTAAAAGATTTATTAGATGAAAGGAGCATACCTAAACCCGTCGAACAGGACTATCTAATAATCCAATACCATGAATCAAATTGGCTAAGCACTTAATGATTGATGCGAAAAGAAAAAAAAAGCTCCAATGCGATGCGGTAATAACTCTTTCGTGCTGAGAGAAAAAAAATACGACTAATACCGTAAGCGTCGTCTGCTTTATACCTATTCAATTATTACGTCTGTCTTTAATCTCATCTGCAGACAGCACCTACAAGAAAATGTAATAAGGTGTACATGTGTGCTTGTACTTAATACCTATATTTATTACAATGTTACACCACTTCATATTTATACAAACATAACCTATTGTCATATATCTGTCCACCTCTCTGTCTCATTCAGGATTAGCAGACAGATCATAGATTGTACAAAGTTAAAAGAAACTAGAAAAGCGTTTTATTTCAATCCAATGAGTGTAATAATAAGTGAGATTTTGCTTTTAAGTAGAATGTTGCAGCGTTTTGGCAATCGTCTTCGCCTTCGTCGTGGTTGTCTCTCTCTTACCTACTGTGCCGATTTTATTTAACTCTCTTGCTTACTTTTGTACACCTTTTTGCTGTTTACTTTAATTTATTCCCATCTCATTTATACTGTGACAAAGCGGATTACATAGTATCAAGTATGTACATTTAATGAGTTGCAGTTTTCAAGACTTCTTCTGCTCAAGACATTCTTTTTTTGTGTGAGGTGATTAAGCCGACTTTCCGTCTGCCTGTTTTATACGGATAATACCAGGGATATTTGAAACAATCGTTTTGCCTCACATGAACTCATTCATGTTGGTCCGATGGATTTTAAGAAGAAACAATTTGTGATTGAAATAAGGATTCCTATAATACGCTAAGGTTAATGTGTTCTCATACTTTGTTTTTATTGACGACAGTAACATTTTTCTTTGTGGAATTGATATACATGTACTACATACTAGTCACAATCCACGGCTAAAAAAAGGTACGTGTGTAAAATAGCTTTCTCATCGGAGAAAGAATGGTTTCAGTTTGTTTCATAATTTATGCCACTATCTCAACAAATTGATTATCCAGGTTTAAGAGCGCATTTATTTTTATCATCATCACTTCCTTCTCAACGACTTGTCACTAGACAATTCCACTTCAGTCCGGTCCATTCGTGTAGGTAGGTGTTGCATTAGGATCCAGACCTAATTTCATTCATCTCACCTTGACTTGGGCTTGCTCGAACTCGATTTGTCTGTCTGTTGCATAAGCAAGGAGGAAAGTCCAAAACTCTAGAATATGTATAGGCATACCAGATTTAATTAAACCCATAATTAATGACGACTACTTCAGAAGGGTGATAACTAGCTTGAAATTATCAATCAAATTATAACATTTAATCGGACGGCTATTTAGAAAACTTTTTTAAAAAATCGCTGCATGGTTATCTCGATTTGCCACTTGATTTAATTTTTGCAAAGCTTCCGACTGCAGATTGAATACTACAGCTAATCCCATAGATCTTCTGGTATCATTGTTGTGTCAACCTCAGGATATAATGAGATAAAAGCACTTAGGTTTGCTAAACTTTCCACGAAACGAAAGATAGAATTTGTTTGTGTTTACATTTTAAAAAAATCAGTTTAACACGTTGAGAATTGTCTCTCGAACATATTTATTTGCTCTGATAAGATTGTTGATAAAACGAATAAGAATCATCACGTGCGTCATGGAGACGTTCGGAAATATGTTTCCTGGAAAGTCGTTCTAAAAATAATTTGATTTAATCAATAAATCAAGTGGAACATGGAAAATTTTACTTTCGACAGATTTTTTTTCAAAATTTCTTGAGCGACATGGGCATGCGGTGTACAAAACTTTTATAATTATGGCAATCCATTTTTTCATGAAGCATTCAAGGATGTATCATTGGTCAAAAATGATATCAGGATTCAGGATATTTTCTAAACTACCTAATATTCGATAACGGACGACGATGAATAGAAGAAAACGTTCCGGTGGCTACTAGTAGTTTTCTGGCTGCGGTCAGATTGACTTGAACCTCCACCAAGAGGAATAATGTACTTTTAAGTTAATTGTTGTGGTAGTCGTGTAATTTAATATATTACAGTGGCGTGCTGCAACGCAACTCAATGTAATGGATGATCGTGACGATCATGATGGTGAAGGAGAAGAAGAAGAGAGGAATGAAAAAGCATCAAGAAATGGCACTCTAGAGTCATGTCCATAGTCAAGATGTCATTATTCAATTTGATTTGTGTGTAATTTGAGTTAGAAATCCTGTAATACAGGATTGTAAAAAGTAGTTGATATACATAATTTAGCTATATAAGATTGAATGACATCACGTATTATTATCTACCTCATACATTAAGTATTTATTCTGTAAACAGCTTTTTCAGACTGTTCATCGCCTGGCCCGACTGGTTGACACCAAGCCTTTGTGGACAATTCATTAGTTTTTTTTTGTAGTTTGATAGAAGTATCCGGTTCGGCCTGTAGCTACTTTTTTCTCAAAAGATACAATAGCGAAAACCACCCCCATGGCATTTCTTTTATTGAGCCGAAAAGAAATGGACGAAAAATATATATTTCTCTTTTGAAGTTCTTTAAAGGAATCTTTTAGAAAAAATGGAAAAGGGCCACCAACCATTTCTCATTCTTCGCTTTAAAAAATCCTGTAGCTACATTAAGGTCAATTTCCTTTTACTATTTCCGTTAATACGGACTAGCACTAAATAGAGAATTTTGATATGTTTCTGTTACCTGAATGTTTATAGTGGCTTTTGCAGATACCACGTTTTATGAAACTGATGATAACTAAATCAGTTTTTAAATTTCGAGGATAATGAATCCATTGAATTTTTAGGGTGCGCTCCTAATGCAATAATTTGTAGGCATGTTGTTATAGCACACTTGCTTTTTAATGCAATAATATGTGCCTGCAAGCTGAAGAAATGTTTCCAGTTTCCAGCATATTATGTTGTTTCACTTGATTGTCCATCTGCTTCCTTTTGACTCTATGAATTGACTTGAAGGAGACAGACGCAGCCGCCGTTGTTTTGATCATACATATTTTTTTCCCTTAGCGGAAAAGCTTAAAGATAATATAGTGAGGATGAAGCCGCATTAAATTATACCTGTAAAAAAGTCTAAATTTTTGTAATTCAAACTGGGAAACACACAAAAAAATAATGGAAGTAATGTGGATGCAAGCCACGATGTAAGTGCTTAAATTCATAACGTATTACTCACATAAATCCAATTCAAAACATACGTATTTAAAGAAAGGAGGAGGAAGGGCTGGTGATTATGACGATTGCTTCGGTTGTTGTATAATCATAATCTGACCCATCACCTTATCTCTTCGTAATCATCACATTTTTTTCTGATAGGAGCACTAAAATTCTAGATAAAAGGTTGACTTTAACTACTCACGGGAATGATTGCGCTGCTGCGTAAAAAAGTCATATCGTCCCATCCTTTTGGTATGTAAAATGAAAGTGACACACTCAAAACAAAAAAGACGTCATCCACCTCACCAAAAAAATCTTATCTCCTCTGCTGTCTAACCAGGGAAGGGTGAATTTATATCGAAAACATGATGGATACGGATTTTCTCCTTTTTACCTTAGGTTTTCTTCCCATATCTCTTTAATATTTGGACAAAAAAATCACCAGAAAATCCAAAATTATTCGTATTTGTAGTTATGTAGGCATCTATTTTTTTGGAAACGAATACTATGTACTTACCATTCCAAGGGTGGAAGAAATGAAAAAACCTCGTTGCACCCTTACACAGTATTGTATTTCTTCATCTTCATTCCATGACATTCCGCAGTATTAAAATAGGTAGTGGAGATTATATTATTTGAAGGAACAAGAGAACCACTTACGTACAGCATGCCTTTTTGATCGGTTGGTTGTATTTGCCACTGTCACCGTGAACAATAATCAAGTCTTGTGTGAAACACCGTCGTCCGTCCGCATCCATCCACCGTAATCTTTGTTTCAAACGAGTATTAGGTATTATTATTTCGTATCTCTGATGTGCATCAAAAGCAGCTTCCATTGAGAAGTGTCCCATTCATGTGAAAGCCCAGAGACGGCGTGAGTGAGAGGTACTTACCTTTTTTTTCAATTGTCTCTTAAAAATTCAGCCTGAGCCAAAAGGAAAGTACCGCCATCATGCAATGTAGCACAACAAGAACTTGCGTGGAATATCAAATAACGGGCTGGCGTGGCACTGACCTAATATGAAATATGGACTTGTACCAATTAAAGCCAAAAATAAGTTATTTCTCGCGGAATTATTGTTTTTTGAAGTCAAGGCAGGTAGGTTTTCTATTTCTTTTTTGAAATGCTTTTATTTTTCCTCGCTTTCCAGTGCACTCGTCAAATAAATCATGACGCCCGAACAAAAAAGCGATGGCAATAAAGAACAAACAAAACCTATGTTCCAAAATATTTTTCGCCCTTCTTCGCTCGTATGCGTGCACGTTGAACGCTACACTTGCCGCCGGCATAGAGCAAAAGCATACTTTCATCTTTTAGAATTTTGCCCAGTTGCTTCAAAGATTAGAACTTTAGAAACCAAAAGCAACACCGGTAAACAACACTGATTTGTGGCGTGGCAGGTCATCGGAATATATACCTATAATACACGATGCAATAGTGTATGAACTTACTACGTGCATTTTTAATCTTTTGGATTGCTGAAGTGGTTATTTATTATTGAAATGCAATCGAACTCACTCAGTGTGGCTCCTCCGAAAACGAAAGATTTACATTTCGGAGCTCTGCTGTGGTGTGTAGTGTGAGCGAGCTGAAAATATCCAATATGGCGTACTCATCTTTAGCGTGAGTCGTATCACTCCTATGACATCGTTCAAATCGAATTAAAGGCTGAGGGTATCCCTCTAAGACGAATTCACGGGGAGACGCCACGCCACATTCTCGAAGGGGAAATATAAAGCCCAATGAGTGTTATATTTGGGATCAGCTTAACCATCATCATCATCATGAACGATGAAAAATTCATCAGTTATGAGCAGCCGCACACCATGACCTGACGATAGAGGAATTTATACACTCACTGCTGCTGTGTGTTAGATAGAGCTGCCCGTTGATGTTTTGAATAGTTATTCCGAAAACGTATTAATAATGAAAAATGCTGCTTAACCTTACCAACTTCCGATGATGATGATCATTTCATTTGTTACATTATAACCATTAGACAGACTGTGCGCGCACCTCACCGCACCACGCGATCATCATTTATCTACTTCCTTTTGGATATGATAAAAGGAAAAAATAGAAAAAGAATTTTTATGCATGTGTCCATTGTATAAGAAAATTTGTTTTTATAGTGGAATTAGATTGTACCACCAACACCTTTTGTTTTTCTTTTAATCAAGTTCAATTTCATCTCATGGAGATAAAAAGTGCCGTCACAGAATTGAAAGTCAAGGCACCTTGGCACCTTACCCAGATGTTATAAAAGAATGAAAAAAAAAACCAACAAGCTATCACCTTTTTCTATTACAGAGCATTTCGTTATTATTAATATTGTTCTTTTTCTTGGTTACTGCTCACTACTCACCCAGAATTAATCTGACATGATCCTTATTACACTCATATCCACTCGTTTCATTGCTCACATCGAGTTTGACTCTATTTAAGGGAGAGAGAAGAGAACGAACGAAAGAAAAAAACATTGTGATGGCTTCCCCTGTGAGTGCTTCGAGTTGAATGAAATGGTTTAAGGGAAAATTTAATTCGTGCCGACAGATTTTTATTGTTTCTGCTCCTGTACAGGGAGCAATGGAGAATTTTTCATTATTCCCCTTCCAGTCGCAGCCAGCGTGGTATGTTTCTTTTGAAAGGAAACAGAAACAAATACATTAATTCGTATTGCTCCAGTCTAAATATTGTCATATTTTTTTTTACATTTTAAAAATAAGATTTGTTCTGATACATCTCACGAAAGAAAGTAAAGATTCTCGTTTGATCATAGGAAATTTATTTGCGCATAAGCATGCAAACAAAAGAGATTCTTGACATGAGTGCCTTGAGAAAGTCAACATGATTGGAGTTTGAAGTATGCATGAAGGGGAGCCTAAATGTGAAGAAAGAAGATAATTCAATTTTTTTTCTTGTAATAAAGTTAAGCCTTAGAACTATAGTGAGATAATCTTTTGTGATGAAGACGCTTTGCTGGAAATAGAGATGAAACAAGCCACTTAACCCTTCCTTATGTTGTTTTGTTTGTGCTTTACGAAATATTTGATGCCGTTTGCATTGTAGTTCTAAAAGGTTTTTGATCTCAAGTTTACGTCCTTAATGTACTTTACTTTTTTGTTTTCCCTTCACTAAACACAATTACATCTTCATTGGAGCCATCAACTTTTTTTTGTAGTGAGAACACATACATGCATCCGGTCTTGGAGCACCCTCATCCCCCAAAGAGATATGAAAAGGAAAGGGAGATTATTTTAGCCACTTTTCTAATCATTCCGACTCAACTTTACTCGACACTACTACTACTCTACTACACTGTTTCCTTTTTTCTTCTTGACAGGATGAGACTTCTGATCAAAATGCTTACTTTTTTAATCAGTTCTCGGAGAGTCAGTCATGACCATATTAATTTCCGCTGTTTTCTTTTTCTCACACATTCGCTTAAATCGTGTAAAAGAAATGTACGGGAATCAATTTAGCTTTTTAATGAGTATATTACGCGCATAAACTCTGTACCTTTGGTAAAAATAATAATTTTGGTAAAGCAATTTCGGCTACTCACAACT
>JAHZMX010006522.1:0-11787 GCA_027743895.1 Seira musarum | reverse complement strand
GACAGACAAACAGACACACAGACGGACAGACAACCCAATCGAAATCAATACTCCGCTGATGACGTCGGCTACGTAATAAAAAACTGCACAGCGATCTTCTGGTAAAGGAGATTGTATCAGTGTCCCCAGGGGATATGTTATAAGGATGGTTATATAGCGTTTACGGAATTCTTGGAACGCAAGTTTTTGCAACAAATGAAATCTTCTAAATGGAATTTTCACAGCAACACCAAAGCAAAAAATTCTGCGTTGCCATGCAGTTGAATTCTAGAAGCCGCGATTACAATTACATTACCTCACGCCTGCCTATCACTAGCTTGTGAGCAGAGGTGGACCATCAAACGCTATCGAGATAATGATGAGTCATCCTCATAATCAGCATAATATTGTATCGAATGATCGCTGAAGTCGATCCTGGATTTGCACAAACTGGCAAATGGATAGATCTCCAAAGGAAAAGATCATTCTGTGTTTCTGATGCTTGATTTGAGTGTTCATCCTCTCTTCGTGAAGGGAGGCTTATTCATGTAGGGACGGATGTATTACAAAATGTCCATCGAAGAATGTTTCCTTTGATTCTTAACGGTTATTGCGCTCATGACTCAACGGCTGTAACGGTCTTCAGTGTTCAACTGAATACCCAGATTTTACTCCCTCAAAGGAGACACGGTCCAATTCTATTGGATTATGGGAGGCGGTTTCATGATTATGCATTCAACAGCTTTGTTCGTTTTTAGATTTACGTCCAGATGTAATACGCCTGCAGGCAGGAGATTGGAATTGATGAAAATCAACACTTCATTAACTTCAAATCCTCGCTCAATCATAGATCACCAGTCAGTCACGCAATGTGATTCGTCGCTTCCGCGTTGATGTAGTTTTATCCGCAGTTTAATCGGCGCTTAATATTCACATTTTCAAATACATGTTTTCCATTTCTTTTTGCACATCGATTCTGGAAGTTTCTATTCACCTTGATTAGCTTTGTCCGTGCGTGCGTAGCATTTTCATGTGAATGAATAGTTTTTCATAACATTTTTTGAAAAAATGTAAACTAAAAAACTAAAATTGGCCCATCTTCTCGTGTGAGAAAAGTGTAGGGATTCACTAAAATGTAATTATGATATTTATATTGTGTTCAAAACTATTCATAATTTTTGTTGAATTGGTTAAACCTTAGTTTTTTGGCTTGGCACAAGCGTGGAAATGACCATGGCCATGTTCATCATGACAAAGCCGGACTAGTTTTTATGCAGCTTGGCTGACTAACCTAAAAACAAGGTTTGGTTCGTTTTCATGCAGCGTGAACCCTTTATTCTTGCACACTTTTTGCATGTGCAGCACACAAATAAGAAGAGGCGTATGTACTTGGTAAATATTGAGAATGACTGAAAAACTGTTTTTGTTTGGAATTTTATGCTTTTAATACTTGCGTAAATACATTTTCAAAAATTAAATTAAAGACTAATCATAAAAATTTGTGTGATGTCCTCGAAAATTTTCACGGTTATTTTTTTGAATGCTCAGATTTATCACGTGCGGATTTTTAAGGTTTGGGGAGGCGTAATACTAATATGACATGATTTAAAATGATATAAGTTTTATTATTGTTAATTTCATGCATCAATGGCTCCTTGCTGGGAATGTAAAAAACAAGCAAGGGCTTAAATTGGTAGAAGATCCTTCGTTCCTTCCTTCTTCGACGGCCTTTCATCATTGTCAAAATAAACGGAAGTGCTTCAGTGAGTGTTCATTTGATTGCATGTATTAGCTTTGGCTAAACCTGTAATTAGCAAGCCACCCAAATGGCTTAAAAATCAAGTGGCTCATGTGAACTCTTGAAGAAGTTATGTATTCTACGTATTGACATGATCAAGAATGTTCTGTAAAGGAGAAGTTCAGGGTTAAATTGAGTACTCGTTAAGGACTAATTAACCTTAAGCTTAAACCTTTGGCAATGGTTAATGGGAAAATTAAGGGAATTATAATTTGATTAAATTTGTATAAGTAGCTTTTTCGCTGCTACTTTTGTTGCAGTCATAAGGATTGAAAAAAACATCTACAATCAAAGCAATCACATCTTGAATTTGCAAATTCATTAATTGCATCAATTTCCCGGAATGAATGCATATTGCATTGTCAAGCAATCAAATCGCAACCACTATTGAGCAAAAAGGGAAGAAATGTCAGATTGCAGACGCGTGTCACGCTTTTAATTCTGCTTCCCCATATCCCCATTAATCTTCCATCAAAAGTGCAACCAGTTATAACTAGCAAATTTTTAGGCCATAATAAATATGCATGATTATTGCACTAATTTTTTTTCGCGAACAAATGCATTAATAGAATTTTCTCGAATTTGCTATCTCACGATATCAACAATCAAAGTAAAATATTTCACAGATCATTTACTGAATTTTGAATGCATAAATTATGCAAAATCTTTTAATCAATAAATCTGAATTACAAGGAATTTTTTTGACCGTATCAAAATACATTTGGGTATTGTTGGTTTCTTTTTTGGTTGACAGTTTTTAATGACGAGACCTCCTCACAACCAAACCTGTATTCTATTGTATTGTTCTACATCGTCGAACAAGTCAAATGACATAACAGAACTTTGACTGTGTGCCTTTCAATGAAATAGTAAGACGACAATTAGCATTTCTTTGACTACGCAGTAGATAGGCATGGACAATCGCATGTCTATACGTACCTTAATATTTAAATGAGTATTCACTATTCACATATTAAGTTTTATGACGAGACAAAGTTGTTTGACAAGCAGACAAAAGAGTCTTAAATCCCTACTTGAAATTGCGAGTGCACATAACATTTTTTACGTAACAATTTCATGTATATAGGACGGGGACAGGGAAGACAAGACGGGACAAGCTAAACAACAATTCCTTTCATTTCATCTTCAGCTTATTCTGTTCAGGTAAATTTCATGAAAAGGTGTTAAATCATTTTTTATTTTTATGAAAAAAATAGTAGAAAAAAGGAACATTCCATTTTAAAAATTTCTGCTAAAAAATTCGCAAACAAAAAATTCAGATGTTTTGTGCATCTCCACATTATCTCTAGGCCAAGAGCGTAGTAAAGTGAATGAAGATGCACCTGTGATTCTTATCAAAAATTTATTTATGAACTAACAACCTCGATGAAGTTAGCATTCCCACGGAGTAGCTTAGATAATAAAAATCATGCATTAAATCAAATGTGTGGAGGTATGCGTTCTCGCGTGTTTAAGGTAATAGTAGTGCTAGTGCTAATATTTGCAAAATGCCTCACTCACTGCGTTTTGATGATAAATGACCACTCATTAAGACCGCACTGCACACCACTATGCATACATACCAGTACAGCAATAGAATAATTATGAATTATTTTTTTGCAGCAGGGCAAGGATAGCATAACAAAGAGATTGTCTGCAGACTGTAAAAAAATTGAAGTAAAATGGAATTGATGAAGCAGCTTCCTAGCTCACTTCGACGCTGATTTCGTTGGCGAAGAGAGTGGTAGAGCCAAGCAGTCTCGGAAAACACGAAAATAAAATTTTGCATTTCAATTTAAATATTTTTATTATTCATTACATAACATAATGGCTTTGAGAAAACTTGTTTATTCAGTGGCCCTCTTGTTGGGGCTGAGTGCTACAGTGAATGCTTATGGAAGTGGATCACCTCCAACTGAACAAGTCTGCAAAACCCTTATTCCCGGGCATAAAATCCAACCTCAGAGCAGTCTCCCACCTTTCGAAATCTCCACAAGTTCCACAAATGTCAGGACTGGACAACCCGTCACAATCACTGTGAATGCTAAGGGAGGAACCTTCCAGGGATTTATGTTGGTTGCCAGGAAGGCAAACTCTGATGATGTTACCCCATTTGGAAAGTTTATTCCTCAGAATGGAGACCAGAAAGCTATTAGCTGCTTTGATATTCCTGGAAGTGCTTTGACTCACACGAGCAAAAGCGAGAAGAATTCTATTACTGCTACATGGAACGCTCCAGCAGAGAAGGGGCAATATAATATTATGTAAGTTTGCTCTTCTCCAGATTGGAACTCATTTCGTAAGACTGCAAATGAACTTAATTTTTTAATTCATTTCTTTCAGGGTCGTCTACGCAAGAGACTTTAGTACCTTCTGGCCAGCTCAACCATCACAAGTGATCACTGTCCAATAGATAGAATTTTACAAATAATTACCAGTATAATTTTTTTTTACATATTTTACCTTATAACATTTTACCATTAATAAAAATTATATAAAAATATAGCTCTTCTGATTAATTTGACTGCTGTGCTGTGGAATTAGGTATGCTTGCATGGGAATGGGAATAGCTATGTACAGCGAATAACTGCTTACCAAATGTGTTATTTGCATCAATTTTTTTTATTGAGTGACTAAAATGGAGACATTAAAGGTAAAAGGTATTCAGGGGATGATTGATTTTAAACAATCGGCATATTATAAATTGGCAGGTATTTTAAAAGAAAATGAAAGTATTTGAGTTGGATCTTTTATAAATAGATGTACACAAAAGTAGTCCTTAAAAAAAGAAGATGGAATAGCGTCCAAAACATGTAGCCTTTGGGATTACGATGGGAGTTATCTTTAGTCTCTCTTAGGAAATCGCGTATTGTATCTCTACCAAATGATTACCCAGATTCCAGCACATCAATATCATTATCAGGATATTCACCCTCTTAATTAGAAGTATCTGCTTTGAAAGGAAATTAATGCCAAGAGAGACCATAAACATGCATATGCACATTTACAAAGTCCAGTTACGGCACAAAATTACTAGTTATCCAGAGTCTCATAGATTAGTGAGAAGTCACTTAGGAACAAATTCAATTACGACTTTTTAAAGGGGCCATTTAATTACTTGCAAATTACACTGACTCACTAAAAACAATCTCATCCTATTATGCAGGATTGCGGATAGCTTGGAAGAATAAGTTTCACGAACTATCGCTCTGAACTTTAATTGTAGTAGTATGTATCTAAATATTTAATCAAATCACTTATGCAGTCGTCATTCATCATCGCTATTTTTTCATTGAACAAATATATCCTTTTGTAGAGTTCTGTCAATTCAAGATCTGTTGTTGTCATGTTTATTATTGTTTTCATATGTAATGCCAGTCAGAGCTAATCATAAAGCTTCAACTATCATCAATCGAACTCGTCAACGCAACGTGAGACTTCCATGCAATTAATTCAATGCTAATGGTCGAAGAAATATATTATAAAAGAAGCACAGAATTATTATAGTAACTAATCAGCAATCATGTAATAGGAAACGGAAACAATTTCTCGAAACTAATATCATCATATTCGGATATTACTAAAGCCTTGTTTATTGAAAAGTTGTACTCGTTAAAGTAACCTTTGTTACTCAGGATTAATTAATAAGTATCAACCATTTCATCTCATGCAGATGCATTATAAACAAATAACATTGCCAATGGCAAAAGCCATATCTCATCTTATGTAATACTTCGTATTGCGATTGACGCTTCTGTTGAATGACATTCAGAAATCAATTACAAAGGTTTATGCAATTATGCTTTATTTTCCAAACAATGTTTCTGAACTTGATCTACTTTTGGAGTTGCATAAAAGGCACGGATATATGTAGGAAATCATATCAGTTCCAAAAACTCGAAACAAATAAAAATTTTACTATCTGCTCTGAATTAGGGAAAATGGCGAAGATTTACTTATTGACAGTTCTCTGTATTTTTAATTTCGTTAATTTTAGCATAGCACAATTTTCTGGAGAAACACTAAAATTTAAACTAGCTGCTGCGTAAGTCATATATTTACAACATTTTTGTGTCATAAGTATATTTTATATAGTTTATGCGTTAAATTTTCAGAAATTTGCCAAACTGTGACCTCGACGGTCCTTCAGATCCTTATGTAAAACTATTTACTGGAACTACAGGAGGTCGTCACCACAGAGACTGGAATAAATGGGCGGAAACATCGGTGAAATACGTAAGATTCTGCTTTACCCTACTCTAAGGATAAGCTACTGCCCCATTCGTATAATACATCAACCTAACAAGATTTAATGTAATGATTAATTAGGACACACTCAATCCTGTCTGGGACGACGTATTTTCCTATCAATACATCAACGGAACAAACCAGGCTTTTTTAACTTTACAGAAATGGCTATTTGCAATTTTCGATCAGGATAACACGTGGCTAAACCCATTTGACGATCCTTTGGGTCGCGTTCAAGTCAATGTAGATGACTACATGTTTCAAATGAGAAACGCTCGGCAAAATGATACAGGAATTGTGAAGCCTGTGCAAATGTTTCTAAATGAGCCAGTTGGAGGTGTTCTCTATGTCACGCCTATTTTCGAATGAGGCAGAAGCAACTAAAACATTGGAGATTACAAAGATTTGTTAAAATGAAAACGAAGTTTTAAATAAATGAATACAAAGGCTGACAATAGTATAATGACACTAGTTTTCAATACGTTGTTTAAACTGAAACACTCAATAAGAATATAAACAATTGTATTATATTATGTAGTATGTAACAGCGTAACTAAATCGACAGCATTAATTAAGAAAACCCCCATCTTCATCCATTCTTTGAAGCTTCTATTAACCCGTATTTTGGTTTTAAGGGCTATCCTCAAATCCATTAATCACTTTGACTTTGATTTGCTTAAAAAAACCACCGTTTTATTAAATTTTCTCTTCAAGAAAAATCAGCTTTTATTGTTTGTTGGAACTGCTATGTAAATAAGCTGACACATGAAAACGTAAAATTTGATGATACTCGAACGAAAAGGTGTTTGTTTTACAACAGGTAGGCATATGTAAACACTTCACATGCCTTTTTATTTGAAGAACCTGACCCAAGGTCAAAACTTGTTTGCATATGCTAAAACGATGGTTCGTTGGAGCGTTTTCAAATGGAAAATGGTTTTTTGATTTCAAGATAACTTCCAATGGGATGGAGCACGTTTAGTTAAAACAACATTTTTAACTATTTGTTACGTATTCAACTTATAAAATGGATTTAAGAGTGATATTGCTTCCTATTATAATTAAACTCTGCCTGGCCCTGGGTTATGAAATCATTAATAAAAATAGTGAAAGTTCATTTGGTCAGAGCCAGGCGGTTAATTCATTACTTCTCAAGATATTGCCAGTCATTCATGCAAACGTCGACAAATATATTTTGTGGTTCCATTCAGTGACTTCTATTCTAAAGCATGAGCTCAACACCGATCATTTATTATTGAATATTAGATTGGTGACTCTCTTCTCATTCAATTACGATCAGAAGTTGACAAGACATAAAGATTTTCGTTTTAATCAACCATACAACATAATTATTGCATCCTATCATCCATTTGGAGAGTATAATCCAGTATTTCATCATCTTGAGAACTATCTGTTGCACACATCTACACTAGTATTTTTTCTAACGTACAATGAGTCAACTTTAGTTGGGGTGGATGAACCATTTCACCGTTACCAAAGGAATTTTATCTCCACAAAAATTATGATTAATCCCCCAGATCAGCCATTGGATTCATTGACTTATTCAATAGCGTGCAATGGATACTGTGATCAAGACGCACATTCGTATTTCTTCTTATCCGATAACACTATTTTTGCATACCTGGAGAATCCTGTAAAAATGCATAAGTTCCTGTTCCGAAACGGCAATAAACGGCGGATTGATGCAATGGTAGCACCAATATTTAGTGAATACTACATTTACTGGCCTTACGCGAGGGATCGATATGCTTGTTCCCGACTTATTTTGAAACACAGGGACATGTTCTATTGTGATGCCTATTTGTCAACCGTAATTATACTTGCGGAAGTTCACAACATTTCATTTAAGATATACTCCGCCTTAATTGAAAAGGAGCGTGCCAACATATTTTTTGCCAAAAGGAGACAAAAAATTCTGGGATATGCAACAGACCCGGACGAAGATGAGCCAAATTACAAAAAGAATGGGATTTTATTTTCGGAATCTGTGGAAGATGCCTTGTTTTATTGTGAAGCGGACAAATTCGACAAGGAAAACTTAAAATTAAAAGTTTGGACGGAAGCATTCACACGAAATCTTTGGATTCTTTTACTGCTGATGACTATCGGACAGGCGGTTTTTACTGCAAAACTAAAATTTTCTACGTTGAGGATTTCATCTGTAGTCAATGAATTTTTGACAATGTCTCAGGCATATGCGGGACAATCATTACCTTCTCATCAGAGAACTAATATTGTGTACATTGCCATCATGATATTTTCATTTCTTATTGGTAACCTCTACGGCAATTCCATTACAAGTCTAATTTCAGTGAAAGTTCCACCTCCTGCATTTCAAACTATAAATGACCTACTAATTCACGGTTATAAAATAGTGTTTTATATTCGTCACTCAGGAAGTTCTTTACCAAATTATACAACTCTTTTTAAGGATAAGAATATAAAGATCAACATCAGTGAAGCATTTTATATCACTAACGTAACCTCAACTTTAGGTAATCAAGCTCACCATCTCATTGCGGGATATGCCCAAACTGTAACCAAAAATGACAAAATTCTAGCTCCATCTTGGTCACATTTCGTTTCCAACTGGACCAATTATGAGAAGCAGTGCAAATATGTGAAAGAACCTATTTCATCCGTTCATAAATACTGGGAAGTGTGGACAATGAACCGTGACTGGATAATGGAATCTATCAAGAGGGTAGACCAGTCCGGCCTAAGAAAAAAATATCAAGATTGGTCAGCATGGTCCTGGAACTTAAGATGGAATAGACTAAAATATACCGAATTAAGTTTAACCAAGCCATTCCTACAAAATGACAATATTGACAAGGATAAATTCTTCTCTCCATTCCTCTTTTTCGTAATAGGTTGTACATTCGGATGTGTGGCATTTACATTTGAAGTATTTTCAAATAGAAATTTCGGAAGTTTGTTTGCTTTGTTGTTTAGGGAAGGATTTAATAGAATATTTATAGGAGCTCATTACGTATGCAAAGTATTAGGGAATTTTTACGACACCTAAGGCACAAGACATGATCAAATATTTCCAGAGAAAGTAAAATTAATGATTTTGGTAATGCAATTTAATCTAAGTTGCCTTAATTAATTTATCAATGTTATTCAAAACGGAATAATTAATATCAGATAAATAAATAAATGTGTTCATTGTCTACATGCGTTTTCCAAACAATAAACAAGCATCCGTAGTTGTCCTCATAATAGAATCCCAGTACTCTCTTTTCGCTTCCATATCCATTCTTCGAAAGCTCGAAAAATGCAAACAAATCGGCTGAAGTGCTTGTACCTCCTTCCGAACTCCCCTAATCGTCCATGAATGACTTTCCGCTTTCCAACGTTTCCATTTTATCAACATTTTCAAAGTATAGCCATAATGATAAGTGGCCATGGAGCTGCCAATAACAATCGCGACAATTGCAAGAACAGTGACCAAGGCCAACAAGCAAAAAACCTGGAAGGGTAAAAGGTTAAATCCACCGAGTAAAATAACCGACGTTGTTGCCTGAACGAACATGTATCCACACGAAAATATAATGAATGTTAATTCTGATGTGCATTTCCGTCCAATTATCATAAGTACAAGCATTTCTCTGTAAATTTTTATAGCCTTGGGAAGGTTTTGTTTAGAAGTGTGTTGTATTCTGTCAAGCGAAACACAGAGAAAACAAAGAGTTGCAATGAACAATGTCACCGCCAAGTTAGCCATACGCGTAATACATTCCGAGAAACTGCAGTAGATGTAAATTGCCACAACGGCCAAGTAAATTGGTGACTGAAACAGCGAGAATGTTACATGTGGTGGGAGGAGGGACGAAACTGCTAGAGAAACAGGATCAATTAGCATATCCTTAGAAAATTTTAAGTTTAGGAATGTCGCCGTGACTAGGAAAGGATTGATTGAAAAATATATGACTAAGGCTAGTGCAATGTAGCTGAGAATATATTCCATCTTCCCATGAAGCAGAGGTGGAACACCTGAAAATAAAAATTGTTCGTTTCGTCAATTCAAAAGAAATTCCTTTGAATTAAAGTATATTGTTTTATTTCATACCTGCTACAATGGCATTGTTCCTGAGCAGAGTAATAATTTGACGTCGTCTTTTGCTTTTATTAGCATTTCTCCTGTCTTTGTATTTTAGTAAAACGTAGAATTGATTACAGAAGTAAACAATATCGTTCCTGTTTCGTACACCCCAAAATCCTAAAGACGATGCTAGGCAGATAAAGAGTATTCCAGCGACTAAAATTAAATTTGTCAGTGGATTTTTTCCACCATGAAAATAATCGGCAATAACGTAGCAAGAGTTGAATCCTAAGTTTGAGAGAATAATAAATAGTTCATAGGTCACAAGGGTATTGAGTGTCTTCTTTGAATTATCTAGTGTGAATTGGGATAAACGTGGGTTCCATTGAATGCAATGTCTTGGAAACGGGTTCAATTCCCAGACCTTCTGTAGAAAACTCAGAGCACAGTTTATTACCGCAACAGCCATTTTGATGATGAAGAATAACAAAAAGTTTTTGAGAAAGTTTTAACAAAAAATTCAGACGAATTCTACTTGATTCACATCACAGACGCATGTCGCATACCAATTCTGACATTTTCCTCCAGACACAAGGTAAAACTAAGGTGTAGTAATTGAATTCCCCTTGGTTGCTTTGGTTAATTCACGATTCGTTGTCAAGTTATTTGAAAACATGAAAGGTTTGTGAACTGTCCTCGATTACTAGTCCTTTAAAGCCATCAGTTGCAGCATTTAAACTTAGATGACGTTAAACTATGTGCGAAATAAAGCGATTTTTACCTTGAAAATCGAAAAAACACAAGTGAAGAACAAACCCATGAATTTAGTGCCGGAAAAGGAGCCATAAAGTAATTTCAAAGTGATTGTAGAACGTAAATATATTTAAAAAAATTGAAAAATTGCAGCATTTACTTTGTAAAAACTTGTTGCAGGAAGGTCATGGTCATTGTAGGTGTATTTCAATAAACGGAAGGCAAATAAAAAATCTAGAAGCATTAAGTATTATCGTACACTAGTCTTTACCTCAAGAAGGACTCAATCTACAGCTAAAAATAATTAATACAAGTGCAATATATGAAAAGACAGTCACCTTCATGGTCTAAAAATAATGTGAGGACTTTTCGAATTATATTTAGTCGACATTAGCTGCATGCAATAATATGCAGCAATCTTTTGCGTAAAATGGGTTTTCAAGGATGGATGAAACCAATTAAATCAGGAGAAAATACGGGTTTACAGTTTAAACTGGCCTACTTATGCCAGACATTTAGAACGACAGTTAAGATCTTTGATTGAGTAGATAGATGAATACTATTAATTTTACTACAATTTTCCCCTGATTCTTGAATTTTCCCAATCCCCAAGGAAAAAAATCTTTCTAAAACAAGAGTAGTCCATCCACGGTTCGTTGAACAACCGTATTGTAGTAAGTGGCTTGAGTATCTCTCTTCACAACAAAAAGTGGTCCGAATTTCAGTGATATTGGTTTCATGCTTCGGATTTTTCTTCTCGCTAACTCTACTCTAAATTTTGACCATTTGTTTTGTTTCACCGCTTTGATATACTTCCGAAGAATCATGATGCTGTCTTCATGACACGATGAAATGAAAGGGAACAATGCATGAATTATGGCTGTTATGAATGCAACCAACTACCCGTTAGATTGATTCACCTCGATTAGGCAGTTATGAT
>JAHZMX010006521.1:0-12427 GCA_027743895.1 Seira musarum | reverse complement strand
ATCCATTTACGGAATACTTTAAGCAAGAAATACACCAATACAAACCACACGCCAGTTCTATCCATCATCCATCAACTCTTCACCCTGGTTGTACCACCAATATTTCCAAACAAGTTAAACATCATTTAAAAAAGAAAACATTGCTTAACCTTCTAGTGCATTGAACATCTTAACTGAAATTAAACCTAATGATTAATTACCAATTTTTTATCGTACTATCCTCAATCGAAGAAAAGAAAGCTCTCCACAAAGAACAAAACCATAAAGTAGGCCATGCCCTTGGGGCGAAATGAGAACATTAAACAATACACAAAGGAATAAAAGACGTGGTTCTGCAATAACATTCGAATGTTTGACAGAATATCAAACATTCAAATGTTCAAACACCTTCTTAAATTAAATGGATATAAACCATTACATAAATGGAACAAACTAATCATAGTTGTAAATTAAAAACCGTAATGTACTGAAAGGAAAAATACCACAATTTTGAACATTAATTAACCTTCAAGACTAAAATTATAAATGGAATTTTGTAACCATAATTAGAAATAAACTTGTAATCTACGTTAGTCGTTAAAATCCCATATTTAGCAGTGAGCTTAAGCAATTGAAGCTAAAACAACTACTTCGAAAATTAAACCGTAAAATGGAAAAAACACCTTACTAAATGTCGATTGTAACAAGCCAAAAATATATTCCGTAAACTTGATTTGATATACGTAACCTTACTTTTTAAACTAGAAACATGAATGTCAAAAAAAAGTTAACAGAAATATTAAACGAAATTGAAAAAACGGATAATTGCTGCTAACTTTGTTAAGATTCATGTTCAGTTTAGAAGCGTCTACTTGACAATTGGGTCGCGTAGTTTAGTGGAGAGAGCATTGGTACGGTTCACCAAGAGGTGGGTTTGATTCCCACCGCGGTTTAGAACTTTTGTCAAGTAGTATAAGCCTTAGATTTCTTTTGTTCATTTCTTTGTTCAGTATTTCTTCTGAGTAGATGCCTTTCTGTTAGGTAAGAGGGTTTAGTAGTGAACTCGCATGGTTGTTAGAGCCGTCTCAATTCTAACAAACTTAAACAAATCAAAGCGTAATAATGGAATTAAAATTCCTTGGTTTTAAATCCTAAAACCCAAAATTAACTCTTACATATGTGAGGTCCTCCTGGTCGTAGATGAGGTGGTATATATATTGCATAACCACGTCTAACGTAGGATCCCAATTCTCCATTTATGGTTGTTGCTTCTTGTTTGGTGGCTGATGCTTTTAGAAAATGTCAGTTACACTTTTCCTCTATTAAAACTCGACCTGCGAGCACCCATCCAAAAACTGTGTTCTGCGCAATGGGTGAGCCTGGTTCGCCTTTCTTTATCCTTCCAAATAAATTTGCCATAAAGTATCTGCTCCTAACAGAATGTCCACCCGCCCTGACTCGTAGAAAGTTCTATCAGCGAGTTGAATTCCGTAAACTTGTATTTGGGCATTTCATTTGGCACCTTCGATAAAATTAACGCATTCGTTTCAACGTAATTGAAAGGCTCATATTCTGCCGTTAAGCTTAATTGCACCGTTCCCTTTGATTTCCCGACTGAAGCACCACCAACCCGGTATTCCATTAATTGGACCTTTGCCTCTTAAGTTTAATGCGATTGACGGATGCTTCTGAAATGAATGAGGCCTCTGACCCTGGGTAGATGAATGCTCGGCAAAGGTAATGTCCTCTAATATTGTCCCTTACCCAAACTTGTGCGGTTGCCAGCAGCACTTGGTAATTTTCCGTATCCTAACTTGCTCTTCTGTGATTGTTGTATTTGCAGAAATTCAATACACAACTCAAATTGTGTAATGAACTGTTTTAAGAAAAAAATGCGAATTTTAACACCAAGTACTCATATTAAGACGGTTTTACGTATATGGACAGAACAGTCGCAAATTATTTTAATTACAGCGTTATAATGCCTTCAGTCTGCATAATGCATCAACCATCCGTTTCCAGCTTTATTTCTAGCCTTGCTTGACGGAGCTGATGACCGTCATTAAGTGGCTCGACTCCCCACCCTCGTTGGTCATTTGCGAGTCACCCCTCCCTCCCTCTCAAATCGTCCGTAAATTACGTCATCAATTTTTCGTGACTTTTTGGACCCCCCACCCACGCCTGTCACTTTCTGAAATTCCAGTCGACTAGTGTCCCTCTGTCATACCGCGGCCATGTTTTTTAGCCGTGTCAGGAACTCTGTGTAAAACTTTCCTTAAAGATTCCATTATTCAGATTAGAATAGCGAAAACAATAGGGACTGTTCACAACTAAAATAGCAAAATGAGCTGTTAAAATATTGCATACTGTAATGGAGGAGGAAATGATGTTAAATTACAACTCAACTTATTTTAAAAGCAGGGATTGCTCGAATGCACATCCTCTTAAACTAAGAGCTTTCCGGTTGCGTCGATTAGCTGAAATTTTTGAGTGCCTTCAGTTATGTTTTAGAAATCGACATAAATCTCGGCATCAAGTACCCATAATAGAACGGTTTTATTCACACCGACAGGAGAATCTTTGTAAAAGTACTTTTAATTACAGCGTCAATGTTTTCAAATTGAATAATGCATCTTCCTTGATTTTCCATTTTAGCTTCAAGCTTTGGCGATCTACGATTTTTAAAAAAGGTTAATAGTTTTTAAATCAATTTTTAAATTTATCATCGACTGATGATAGTCATCAAATGGCTCGATCCCCACAATCACAAAATAAAAGGTTCACGACTTCTATTCGTCCCCATCCCTCGACTGCACCCCTCGTCAATAGACAGGCCGTCTCCGGCAATGTCCGGACGTTTAAACTAAGAAATGGCCATAATAAATGGAAATAATCATAATTTGCAAGTCACTGTAGTGCCGTTGTTGTACGGTTCCAGAGGACCTGTTCTTGTTCTCGTAAACTGTACCGGGTATAGGAGCAATCATTGGCGACCAAAGGAACAAACGTCCTGATGAAAAGGTGATAGCACGAATTGGAGTTCTAGACAGCTATTGGACAGGATGAAATTTTAAAGAATTATTTACACATAATCTTCCAAAAAAATCACCAAATATCCATGATACAACTTTCATCGTCGATTTCATTTCGGACAAGAAATGCAAATTTATAATAGCTACATTATGACATTTGACAATGTACAAATAAGATAGTGAGCAAATCATAATTAAAGAGAAATTCATATTCTACATACTTAAATAAAACATAATAAGGAATAAAAAATGTAAATGGATTAATAAATAAGCAGATAATGCGAGGATAATTGCTGGTTGGCAAGTCCAATTACTGCAAACCGGCTAGGTCTACTTAAAAAACACCGATTAATGAATTTAATTAAATACCTCAATTGACGAACCACGGGGAGCAATAGAGGCTTCTCAGGTTATGCCTAGTGAATGGCTTAGAGCTATTTTTTAAGAAATGTAACTAGTTTATCGTGATTTTCAGTGTTGGGATGGGTAGTCACCATTCCAACGAAAATAAAAAAATGACGTCAACCTTATTTTCGAGTTTTAACGCACTATATTGTGATAACTGCCAACATAAGACACAAAATTACCTAGTGACTGGCATAATTTTTATCCAGGATAATGAAATAATTTTTCACGGTCCTCCAGGTATATCTCCCCATCAGGCTTCCCGACTTTCATGCCCCGCTTATCAGAATGCTTCCAATACGCAATGAATATGCAGCGTATACATTCTCCAGGGTCTATTTTACCAGCTTCAAAAACTCGTTTGCAAACTTACGTAAAGCTATTAAGCAATTTCATGTACCTGCGATTCAAGTATTTTGTCGCACATCAGAAACTTTCCGTTAAGCAGGGCATGAAAGTCGGAAAGACCGCTCCCCATGCCTGGCATCCGGGACAGACGCTTAGCAGATGGAGGAGGAGTGTGTTTCGGCGGACGCATGTGCACAACACGATCTGGGAAAATATTAGGAATAGGATTTGGAATGCGTCCAAGCTCACTAAGATTTTTATAGAAGACCACATGTCGAAATTGAGAACGTCTTTACAATGAATTTAATACAGAGCCTTATTTTAGTGTTTTTTCCCACCCTCAATATTTAGTTAACTTTTTTAATTTAACGATTCAGATTTTGATTCCTTGGCTGCTCAGCTTTCGAATGATGCTCTATTTAATTTTCAATTCGCAGAAATGACGAAGAAATCAATCGCTTAGTATTGGGTTACATTTTGACCGGTTTCCAATGTAAAATGACATCAAAATACATAATTAAAAAGAGCTCAGAGAGCGGAAGATTTTACTACAGGGCACAATACACCCTGTGTAGCTAAAATGATACACAAAATTAGACCGGGAGGGTAAGGTTGTCCCGCAGTATCACGATAAGTACTTATTTACCCATTACTTATGGAAAAAGTCGATACCATAGCGTGTTTTGTACTGAATAAATAGCAGAGATGACCTATGTTTTGTTGCTGCATGCGATAGAGCATCGCTAGTTGTAAATGTCCTCAAAAAAATATCGGCGTATTAAAGGGAAAAAACACGACCAGCCTTCGAAAAATTGCATACTCAAAACGCATAAGTTATCTTTCTTCTTCATTTGGATAAGCCTAAGGAGTGATTGGGGGCGCAAGGATTTATGTAGTTGCCGCTTAAAGCATTAGGTTATTTTAAATGTGTTGGAAAGTGGTTTTTACGATTTTACTTGTTGGCTTGAGTTGAGAATTAGAAGGCTGGGGAGCCTTCTCGCTATCTATGAGTCAAAATAATAACTAAAGATATAGATGAATGAACAAAGGAAAGGTTTCTGAAACTTGTTCGAAAAAGAGATTCACAAGTAGATACATAGAGCGCGCGACTGCAACAAATCATACATTATGCTTGTTCCTTCACAATCACAGCACAGGCAGAGCAGAGCAACGATTGCTTGTCAATTCAGATAACATTTTGCAGTTTGTTTGGAAACTAGAAAATTCATGTCTTAGGAAGACCCAATTTTGCGTACGTTTATAGACAAATTGAAAAATTGGATCAATCATGGATAAGGCCATATTTTGGGCCAAATAGTTGCACGGCGATTTTTTGAGGGAAGTTTGGCGTGACAACAATTCGGTGCATTGGGAGGGGTTACGTCACTGAGTGGTTCATATATAGTTTTTAGTAGAATTTTGTGATCAGAATCCAGGAATTAAAATTTGGAGGTAGGCAAAGCAAATCAAACACGCTGATCACGATGGTGATAGTTATTTGTGCCCTGGAGTTTTTTTTCGTTGACAAAATCGAAGTTAAACTATTAATTTATTGAAATTGATGCGATGTTTAATTTTAAACGTCACAATCGGAATTGTTTAATGTCGCTTTAGTATCCAGTGAACCAATTTCTGCTATATGGCTAAAATCTCAGCAGCTGACGTGATTGGTTATACAAACAACAGAACAGATAGCTGCATATTTCACTTAATGCTTCCTAGATTTTTGATCTTCCCACGTCTTGCGTGCGTGGCTGTTGCTTTTTGTCAAAGGTTTCAGCAATGTACCTAGTCAAACAGGGTCTCAATAATGGAACAACAAACACCTATTCCAACATTCCACAAGCCTGACATAACAATTGTTGAAACAGAGCAAGTTATTTATCTTAAACTGAGCGTTTTGGATTTTAAAGGGAAGATCTTTATGATGCAGTATAAATTGGACTGCCCCCCGTACGGCCCATGTCAAGCCCGCCAGTAATCCTAATAAATTTTGGCATTCATTTTCGATATTCCAAAGATCAGGAATCGTTGTACTGCGAAACGGCCGCATTCTGCAAGAAAGTGAAGACTAGTTTCGACATTCTCGTTTCGACATTCTCGTTTTGGTTACATTGTAGGCACTGGTTACTCTATGCATTACCAATTTTATTTTGGTGATGCTGTAATATAGAATGACCAGTGCTAATTGATGTATATTTTTTAAGATCGGCTCTTGAGAAACCAATCGTTGTAGATTCTGATGGTACGTCTACTAAACTCCCCCTGCAATTTTCCTACTCCCTTTGCAGCCGCAAATCCGGTTATCGCGAGATCTTACAGCCGCAGCAGAGATGGGCAGGTGGGGTTCTGGACCTAATGGACGATCAGAGGCAGCTTCTTTAGCAAGTATATTTGCCTCTTCATTACCATGGAACCCACGATGAGCGGGTATGCACTTTACTGTGAGTTTGTGCTTACTCCAGCAAGACTAATAATTTGGTTCCGGACTCATCCGCAGTTGTTTTCCTTGTGCCCTTCTTACAAATGAACACTTGATTTGAGCAATGTGCAACTTTGAGCTTTTAATTTCAATGTTGATGCTTGTTTCTCTTGCAATGTGAGGTGCTTCTTTCACGTGTGGGAGCATTTAAAATGCTAATGATAAAGATGGGGGAAATATATATAAGGTTGTTTTAAGAAAGATTATGCTGGGCTGTATCTTTTGGCTTTGCGGGTGCTTTGAAGCAAGTAGGCCATACCGGAAGTGCTTTCTTTTCGGATTGTAATGGTACTTTTGGATCGATTCGTTAAAGCCATAGAAGTGGCGGGAACTACTATCATTGGAACTGTTAGTCCTCCCAAATCTTCCTCAAGTTTGAATTTTTATATTTAACGTGTGTAAGTATAGCACGAAAGTAACGACGAAAAAGTTCGTCCTATGAGAGAAAAAGAGATCAACCGACGCATTTTCTCCATTGTTCTCCAAAGCTGCTCATTACTTCTGCTGCAGTTAGTATGCAAACACTAGTTTCTGAGGGACAAGTACGGTAGGTCCATAACATACGCTTTCAGAACAATGAAAATGCGTCTGTTGAGCTGCTTTTGTCTCGTTGGACGAAACTTTTCGTCGTTACTTTCGTTCTATACCGACACGCAAATATAAAAATTCAAACTTCAGGAAGATTTGGGAGACTAACAGTTCCAATGATAGTAGTGCAATGAGTATTTTTGGGAACTGTTTGAGTTCAAAAAATTAGTACTTACAATACTACTAGTAGAGGTTAAAATTTCTGGCATGCCAACGTATTCAAAAGCAGGATGGAGTGGAAGATGACAGACAGGTTTAAAGTGCGTAGACGTAGTTTTAGTTGGGGTACACAACAACAAATCAGTGTCGGCATTTTGACCCCACAGGCCGATCACGAAAAATTCAATTATTACGTTGCCATTTAAAGGCCGTTGCTGACTTCGATTGTGATACCAATTTTTATTTCATTTCCTCCAGGAACTACAACCAAGGAAATCAGATGATTTTAAAAACATTTTTTACGTAAAAAGTTTACAGAAAAACACGAGCAATCACGAATGCGTGTTACAAATTTAATTTCAAGACTTTCTTTAATTTAACCCGGCAAAGTCAATAATAGATTAAACATTTGAGTCAGATGTTTTTTGCCAACGTTGGGGTCTGTAGGAACAGAAATCCTTGCAGATTCAAGATTTGTCAACCGTTTTGGTCAGCCAATTTATCACTTGTTACACTACTTCATTTTATTTGGAGTAAGGGCCAAAACACGGTTGGTATTCATTTGCAGGCCTAAACTCATATCTCAAGTGGCCAACCAAAACTTTGTATGTAAATTAGACTATTCCATAGATCGAAACAGAATTGTTTGGTAAAGGTTTAAAAAATAGTCTAGGTTGGCCACATGAGATATTTAGTAAACAGTCCGTGTAATTTACTACTGTCTTTCTTTGGTTGCAATGTTCAACGTGATTTTGGCCTGGATATTAATAACAACCGCCTACACCCTTTGACATTTTATTGGTCGAGTTCTATCATATACCGTATATTTTGATTTAGAACGTTGGGAGCCAAAAGCGATGAAATATATAAAATGCGAGTCTATATAAAAGAAATAGCAGTGCTCTTTATTTAGCCCTGATCAGCTCAATCACCACATGCCCTTGCTCAAAATCATGAAATGAATCTGTTTTCTGCATTGAATAAGGTTTAACCATCTAAACGGTGTGCGAGTTTGTATCAATTGCGAATTAAAACTTTAATATGGAAATATCCAAGTCACTGCAATTTAGGAAATGAGTAGAACGTAGTGGGTTTAGAGGGAGAGTTTGAATAAATCGCTAAGCGTTTTATATCATAATATAGGGTATGCAAAAATCAGAGGGTGCCGACAACCAGGATATGTTGTTTCAAAATTATGCGTCCTAATGTGAGCGCTCGTTGAAAGTTACGGTGTCAAGCCCTTTGGCATTTTTGAGCTACTTGTTGAGTTCTATAGCATATGTGAAAATCAGAGATATCTACGGAAAACCACGATTTTTATTGCAAACATGTGGGCCCTCTAGTGCGAGTATATTGAAAGATACGTGTTTGTGTCCTGCGACACTTTTGATGTACTGGTCGTATTCTATAACATATGTGAAAATTAGAGATTTCTAACCAAAACCACGATTTTTAATTTCAAACATGTGCGCTCTCCAGCGCGTGCATACTGAAAGATACGTGTTTGTGAACTTTGACACTTTTGATTTAATCGTCGAGTTTTACAACTTGTAAAAATTAGAGATTTCTAACGAAAACCACAGTTTTTATTTCAAGCATGTGCGCCCTCTAGCGCGCGCATGTACAAAGATACGTGTTTGAGCCCTTTGACTTTTTTGATGTACACGTGGAATTCTATAATATATGTGAAAATTAGAGATTTTTTACGAAAACCACAGTTTTTATATCAAGCATGTGCGCCCTCTAGCGCGCGCATGTAGAAAGATACGAGTTTGAGCCCTGTGACACTTTTGATCTCTACATTAAGTTCTGCAACACTTGAAAGATTTAAAAATTTCGTCGGAAACCAACTTGACTTAAGATGATTGCTGTGTTCGCTTTTGATAAATTATGTCATGCCATTACCATTATGGTCAGAAGTTTAATTGATGCAAACATAAAAATCAGCGTGTCAAATAACGTATAAATCCAGTCAAAGTTAAGCGGTTTGTGTACTTTGGTTTTTCGTGTCGAATTTTACGAGTCGCATTATTTTCTAAGTTTGTTGACTTTGTATGCTGGTACGATGTTTCACCTGACGACAAGGGAAATGCCTTCTTAAAATTAACGATTTTAAATCATTAATTAAAAATCAACGCGAAATGTATGATTTTTCTCCTTTGGATATGTTGTAGAGCGTTCTTTCCTCTACAAGTACGTACTTTTTTCCACCTGTAAATTCACTGCCTTCATATTGAAAAATGCTTAGGAAGTGGTGGTCATTTTGCTTGCATTTGCCTTGTTTTCTATGCAAAATGGGCCTTCGGTTTTTCATCCATAACTTTTGAATTCGAAATGTATGATTTTTCGTCCAAAAGAAAAGTTGTAGCAGAAGGCCTAAGGAACATTTTGCACCAAAAATTTTAATTCTTATTAACTGCCTTCACCTCGAAAAATCGCCGACCTTCTCGTGCAAAATCTGGCCCAGTGCAACGTAGCTAAGCGTTACTAACTCTTTTAAAAAATAAGCCCAAATAGTAACAGCAAATAGAAAAAATGGATATCATTCTTGTAGCATTGAATACGGAGAATACGTTAAAACCATTGAATGAATTCAAACATAAAAAGTAAACGCGGTAGATTGCTTTTTAGGATGGGAAAAAACGCTAAAAATCAAGCTCTGTATACTACTTCAGGTTTTGGAGAAGTCAGAATGGATGATATAGCAGAGCTCCGAGCTCTATTCTGCTCGAGTCGTCCGATAAAACCAAAAACATAAACTGGTTCCAGACGATGGCCGAAGAGCAAATTTGTCTTTCTAATGGTTCTAACTCATCCACTGTACATTCACTACCAAGACAAACAACCAGAGCTTCTACAAAACGGAATTTTGTTTATACGGTCTCATTCGGACATTGAACAAAAATCTGACCTGTTCAAGTAGCAAAGAAAGTTGTATCATTAAAAACTTCGATTACATTAGCATCTGAAGGTTCGCAACGAACCAAACGCGCGAGTTTCTGGAAGTCTATTCTTTCGGCTTTTTAGTTGTGAATGATGCAATACGCGACATTAGTCAATTGTTGGACAACTTCCGGTCCAGGGCATACAACTAGAGCTCTAGAGGATGCGCCTCGAAAAGAATTTGCTTCACGAAGTCAGTATAACACATTTAGGAAGAGACTCGACATGGAAGAGATTTTCATTGAATCGGAGTTAAAAAGGTCAGATTGTAGACCAACGGTACTTGAAGTGTATAAGTTAAGGCGGGATAAACGCATGCACTGAGTAATTCACGAAGAGTCACGGATTCGCGCTGGATCGTAGAAGTCGCGAGGAACAGACAACGAAAACGGCTCAAGGTTTTCGTCTATCAATGCTAGAGCTTTCAACAAAAATGGACCAACGTGTCTATGCGTACCAGTCACAACGATACAAGAGGGTTGTCAACCCCTCGGGAGAGTAACCAGAAAAAGTTAAGTTGTTACTAAAGAAGGAGTCTAGTTTGTCGTATATTGCACCTCGTGTCATGTCGACGGAGACTCTTACAAGAAACCGTGCATAATCGGCGGACGTATTGTGATCAAAAGTAACTCTAAATGTCGCTTGAGCCATGTGAGTGAACGGAATTATCTCGGTTCGGTTCATTGCAGGTATAGTAGACGAAACGTTTGACAGTACAATATGCACTATGGGGGCATAGAATGATCAGAAGAATTGTGTAGACTACACGGACACACATAACAATCAAACAATAATGTTAATCTTACCTTAGTGGAGGATTGCATTTTGTTAGCAATCGAGCCGATCGTCTAACTGGCACGGCTTGTTCACTTGGACTAACATCAATTCTTTCCCACTCGTTCCTTGGATTCAACTACGTGCATTTTGGTTGAAATTTGCCTCATGACCTGCGGGTTGTGCTTCACTCGAAATTAAAGGCGGACTGTCGTCATCATCGGCCTCGGGCTGAAATGGAAGTTGTCGGTCAGCTAGGTCAAGGTTCTTCTTCGACCCTTCAGGATGGATTAATTCAATAAGAGCGGAAAGATCCCTGACAAGGGCAACAATGCGGTAAGGATTCATAAATTGGGGTTGAAGCTTATCGGGTATTCCGACTTTACGGGCGGGATAGGACTATATCGTTTATGCGGAGACATCATTCGAATCTTTTCCCGTCATGATATTCCTCTTGCTCTTGTTGTCGCTTGGCTGGTTGCTCTCGAACTTTCAAAGGATTTTTGAAGCCGGTATAGCATGCCATCTACAGTTAAAGACGGAGTTGAAAGCACAAGCATGCAGTTTTACGGCAACACCGAGTCCCAACCGAGCATTAGGAAGAATGGTATTTCTAGAAATGTGGCCTGTTTTGTTTGTTTTCCATGCAGTTTTCAAGGCTGAACACGTCAGCAGCTGATTCCTATATGTTGGTTACTTTACGTATTTCACATGCTGCAATTCAGACTAGACGTGTTTCTATTTTTCACAGCTTGCTCAGATTATTTCACCGCTTAAAATATTTTAAGGTATAAAATATGTATTTGTCAAGCGCCTCAATATTTATTCGTCAATAACTATAAAACACTTTGCACTTCCAGAGTAATATACCTCATTACTCATTTCAACCTATCCAGTCACATCCACAACTTCCGCTGACTCTGAGATCGAACACTAACTTGGACTTTGGACAGAAGTGGAGCGAGTAATAGACTTTTGGGACCGTTGAAGTATGACGATACTAAAAAAGCCAATTTTTCAGACCCCCACCTCCTTATGTCATGGATTGTCACCTTCCTCCAAGACCACCCTCCCCCATGTCACTGTCACAACACCAAAATTACTAGAACGTAGCTGAAGCATTTCTTGATTTAGATAACTCTCGATTGAGGTCATATTTAGAACAAATATTTTATATGCGTTTTGGCACGACACCCTTTTCGAGTCAGCAAAATTAATCGGAAAATTACTGTTCTTGATAGCTTATTTGAAATCCAAATAAAAACTAAGCATGACTATAACCTTATTTTATTAAATTTGTTACCTGTCAAAGGCAGTAGGTGTTTGAGCCTTTTTTAATTCGAGAAGTCACTTTTTAATCTTTTTTTGCAAAAACAACGTGATGCCTGAAGTAAAATAGGTACCGTTTTATTTGTGCAATTTTAAAATGACAGCGACAAAAAATCTAACGATCCAGTTAATGCGACAATGCCAACTGTTCTTAAGTTTTCCGCCGCCATTCATTTTTGAAACTCAAATATCTCAAGACAGAAACCGAATTTTGCAGTGAAACGCGGGTTATTTCAACCGTGACTATTATTGCATATGAGACTATTTAGTCTATATAGGATATTGCAGGATGGTGCAAATGGAAAATTGTAGTTAGTACGAATTGTTTGCCAACTCAAACGCATTTAATGGAATATTGTTTATCTATTCCTATTCAAGCGTGTATGAG
>JAHZMX010006520.1:0-10097 GCA_027743895.1 Seira musarum | reverse complement strand
ATCAGTAGGTGCGCCGGAAGCTGGTCTTTCAGATGCGCTACAGATGTGTATAAAAATTCAATCCAGTCCAAAGTTATTAGCAAATTATGTTAATACGCAACGGCCAACCTTAACTGCCACCTTTAAAAATTTGTAAAAAATCGCTTTTCCAGACCTGTAGTACGTCTCCAGAAAGCCGCTGAACAATAATGTATGCATTCACATTTATTTCGTAGCTCACTTCATATCATTTGAGCAGACGTGATAAACTGGACTTGAGAATTTACAAAAAAAATGCCGATGTTGATGTTGCACAATACAAAAACAAACTTGAAAGAACGCAACGTGACGAAACGAACATTTCCCAGTAAAAAAGAAAAACGGCACTTGGACAAAAACGAAGTGTGAGTATTACGAGTGCGAGTGAAATTCTTTTCTGTGATGTGATCAGATCAGATGGATTGATCCCTATGTACATATTATATAGGTGTACCACTTTCTTTGCAAAGAAAACTGCCAAATCGAGGCATAGGCATAGCAGTAGAGTGTAATAATAGTAATTTTAGTAATGGTCTCTTTTTGTCAAGTTCGTGTTCGTCCAATACATACAATGCTTTACTCTCAGACTCACAAGAAGTAGTACTGAAGTGATTCATCAGACTGCTTGTGAGCGTTCCTATTTTCTATTGTAGGGGAATGGAAGCAAACTGCATACAGACAAATAAAGACAGACATTGTATGCAATCCGCGCGGCAGCTGCTGCAATGCAAATCTTCTTCAAACATGTAGTACTTCTCAGCACAATAAATGCATGAAGAACTCTGCATCTATAACTTGTTTGTGCTGTGGGACAAATTGGAACGTTTTCTCGTTGCTATTTTTGTCATGTCATCGTCATCATACAATGATGATGATGATCATAGTAATTGCAGAATAAAAACTGAGGAATTAACAATTTAATTTATTGAAGTAAAAACTTTATAAATATGTATGTTTTTATTTATTAGTTAGAAAGTCGACAATTTTCAACTCATTTCCAATAACAACTAGATCGAACCGAATAGTTAGAAATAAGTATTTTTGTTGTAGAAATGGATGTGTGATGTGTGCCGAATTCATTAGTACTTACTATGATTAGATGTGCTGTATTTTTAATTTAAAGCGCAAATATTTACGTATGAAAGTAGTTCAAACGCTTCAATATGTACTTCTGCTCTATGACTTATGACTTGCTCTTATAAATTAACTTAATAATTTATTAAGTCCCTTTCCTTTTCAGAACTCTCTAGAATTTCATCTTCTTGGTGAATTTTAAGCTTCCAAAAAATCGTTTCAATGCACCCCGGCGTTCGTTGGTAATCTGAATTTTCGCGCCATCTTTCTCAATACGTTTGTCCTCGGTGGATCCGGAAGCCAGCCGTCTTCCACTTTCATTGGTTATCTCATTTTGAATTCGCATGACATCCTCCTTCTTGCATGACGCATCACCATCACTGTCACTGCCATCCTCTTCTGATGATGTAAATGATGGAGACTCCGCACGATAAAGGCGAGTACGGTCGTCCATCATGGCCATGTTCGCCATTGCCCGGGAGCGTTGGAACCTGGCTTCAAAGTATTCCCTGCTCGGTGAGTATGGCAAGAAAAAAGGGCGTCCTCGTCTTATACCAAATGATACTGTATCGGTATCGCTGCTGTCAAACTCGAACCCTTTGTTCGTGTGAAACGTGATGAAACTGACATGTTTTCCTTGCCTTCCATTACCTGAACGGCCTATCTCATTTGATGAATTTCTCGACATTTTCAGTATTTTCACCCTGCACAAAAATGCCATGTCATCTTCAGGTTTAAACCTAAAAAAATTATAAATTCATAAATGAAACAAGACTTACCTAACAAGGATGCTTATTCCAAGTCCGGTCGTTGCTCTATAAATTAATAGAATCTTTTTCTTAAAATCTTGTGCTCTTCGAGATCCTTAAAAAATGGAACTGATGCAACTTGAGTAGAATCCTCTGGCAAATTCACTTCAAAATTATTGTTTACAGAGAACAATGCATATTACAAAACTCGGAGAAAATTAGGACATTTTCCCTATTCTTCCTTCACCTTCCCTCAATTGTCTGAGCTCATTAGCCTTTCTATAAGCTTTGGCTCTGAACCATGCAATACCTATTTTCCCTGGCGTCGGATTGAATTGAAGGTCTGAGCATATTGTTGAAGGTTGTGTAAGTCGAATTAGAAATTTTGCCTTTGTATTAAATAGTAATCAATTAAAACAGTTTTACTTTTTATGCAAAAGAATAATAATCTCCTTTATTCATCCTTTCTTTTCTTGGTGATTCGACATTGGAAAGGTATTCTATTGATGTGTGTTTATCATTAAGTCATTCACAATCAATACAATCTCAATTGTAATTTTGTTATGAAATGCCAAGATTCAGATTTCGGATTGACGCTCACATAAATTCACGTTATCCAAGGTGTAAAATACATTTTTACCTACACACATGTACTTTGTTCATGGTACAGAAATACACTTATGTTATATAATTGATAATTTGGCATACATTAAATTTTATCAGTTAATTTATCCCCTCGATTTATTGCCTTTTTACATCAGACGTAGGACTACTTATGCTTTGTAAAGAAGGAAAGAATCGTAAAAGAAACCGTGAATACCGCCTCGGTATTCGTCCCCAGTAAAGGAAATAATTTCTTCGACCCAGCTTTTTTTGTTAAATTAAGCCACATGAATAATAATTGCGATGTATACAAGTAACATGTACAATACAACATAAATACGTGCAATCTTAAAGGTAACAATGAAATCGTAAAAAAATTTGCTGCGTAGAAGTATAATCTAGTTAGGTATGTCCGCTTGATTTGATTTGCTGTTCCAAATTTCGGGATTATGAGTGATCAAGTTATCACTACTCCCTTATGAACACACGTTCCTGAACTTCCTTCCAACAGTGAAGGCCATAAGTACGTCTTGATCGTCTCTGAAGTTGTGTCAGAACTGTGGAAACGTACGTGCATATCCCTCGAAAATGCTTTCGTTTCATATTCCAAAAGACAAGGTGGGTTCTGAAAAAAATAGTTAATTTTAGAGTTTCTCCTAAAATTATTATAAAAAATTGGTGCCTCCTAAAAGAATTCATTAATGTGCGCTTTTACCAAGTTAGAAAGACCCCATGCCAAATTGACCGAGCTCCTTATGTACTTCAGTAATGCCTCACATGTCTTCAAGCAAGGATAATCGTAGAGCGTATTCCATAATTGGTTGGCCACAACCTCTACACATCGACTCTGGTCGACTTTCTGTTGTGAGTGGTGCAAGTATTCAGACAATGCTTGGACGAGCCGTTGTTGGGATTGTACGAGCTCCGGCACATTTGTATTGCTGGTACTTTTACTGGGCAATGAACCAGAGGTAGGAGCTTGGTTGACCGTAGTCGGGCTTCCTAACTGTCCGTAGCCGTTTTCCATTTGGAGGAGATTGGCCACTTGATCTTTTATCTCTGCGAGACTCGTTTGAACGGCACGGAAGGCCAGCTGGAAATTCAATTTACTTTGTAACAAGAGAATATAGGAATAGATTAATCAACTCGTTTTAAATGTAGACAACTGACCACAATGACGGAAAATAGAAGTTTTGATTTGAGCTCATCAGCCTCCGCTAAATCCGAAAGGGAATCTAGGGCATCCATCGTTTCAACTCTGCCTTGGGCGTACAAAGCTCCATATTCTCTAATCAAGTATTGCTTGCGTTCCTCATGTGATCCTACCGCCGAAACAAGCTGTTTCACGGCATTTCTATAAAAGTACAAATAGTTTCTTAAATTATCACCGATAGCCATTTATCATCTCGCGTGCAGTAAACATTTTCCCCCAACGTACATTCTTTCCTGGCCTTGGCTCTCAACAGTCCCTTTGGGTGTGGACTGCGAATGTGATGAAGTCGTTTGTAGTTGAGCAATAGTGGCATTCGCCAACTTCAGGCTACTCCTCAGTTGATGAATCTCTGCTCTAAGCTGATTCACGGCGTCGTTTGTTTTGGCATGTTTCGGAATGGCACATCTATGATTGACCCCTTGAGTGATTACCTGCAATTTGGAATGTAATATTGTGCTAAATTTCATCCTCACAATTCGGCTGATCTGCAAAGTCTACCAAAACAATTATTGCATACCTGATTATCTGGCACGGACACTAATGTGACGCATTCCACACAGCCACTCAACAGGCTAATCGTGTCGGCTCCATTTTTGTCCTCCACAGCTCCAGCGCCGCCCTGAGTGGGACTATCCTTATCCAATCTTTGCTGATAGCGGCTATTTTCAGGCGAGCTACTTCCGGCACTACTGCATGAGTCACTCGCTGTAGACGATGTCGACACTGAAATATGTTTAGATTCTCATAAGTCTCAAGTCACCCCATTTATATTAAACAAGTTCATCATACCTCCAGCAAGAAGAGATAATTAGGATAGGATTTACATTTATAATATACTTTTGATCATTTAAATCATGAATCATCATCATGAATATTTAAACGAACATGATGAAAAGAAAAGCCTTCACTTCGACACAAAAATCATTATAGCCATTCTTCCTTAAAGCATCTTTGATAACTATTCATTGTTTGCTATGTCATGTCAATTGCAAATGTTCACCTGTCCAAGCAGTAGCATGAAACATGCAGGTTTTAAATTATTAATTTATCTTTACTTGCAACTATCCATAAGCAGGATTTGTCAGAATTCGTCGTGCCCAACCGTTCATAAAATTTCGAGCCGATAGTTCACTTTCCTCGTGTATGTCAATTTCAGTACGTTTCGATTTTTCTGCTTTTATGATAATAGTAACTTTGAATAGGGGAGAGGATAGGCATCATTAAACACTTCATCATTTTATGTTATACCCATCAAATCTTTTTATGTCAGAAGGAATATTCTAGTTTTACACAAAACAAAATATCATGAATCCAAAACGAATTTCAAAACACCCTTCCTGGTTCTTCTTCGCCATGTGTAATAAGTAATATCCATATTTTTTATTGCGTTAAGGGATGATGTACGTATTTTTTATCATCTCATTATTACATTACAACTCGAACTCACACAACCCAACTACCAACTAATATAAACTATTACGTACGCATCGGTGGCGCATGATGTGTCGTTTCAATACCCATTTCATTTTCCCGTATTTAATTTTATCCACCGTCCCCGAAACAACCCAACCTCCTAAAAATCAAGGAAGCATGAACATTTTTCTTTTCCTCTCCGTCGTAAATTCCTTTTAAAGGATGTCGTAAATCAAGGAAAGCTACTAGAACATGATGGTCATGATCTCATCATCCAAAAAGCAACGAAGTACATAAATGATAAATGATGAAAATAGTAGTTTTGATAAAAAAAGCGTCCTGTTAAGTTGTGACTTACTCAAGTTCATGATCATTACGAAGTCTTGCATATAAAGTGTCAGGTTTGCCAAAAAACGGCAACCGAAGGAGCGATAATGAAATGGTACCAGACGACCAGACCAGGACATGTCCTATAGTCATACGTATTCTATCCTAAACATCATGACGATAACTAGCAATTCAATTTGAGGCATTTCAATTCCTTAAGTAACAAACTTCAAACCAGCATCATCAATTATATTTTTTATTTCCCCCTCCTCCTTAAATATTACTTGCAAAGTTGTAAGTTTACGATGTACAACGTCAGTTATAATGATTCGGATCATCGTAGTATTTTCCCAGGAGCTAATAATAGTTGCCATATATTATGCCAGATAATGCTGGTTCTGGCTCAAGTCCCGAATTTTTTATTTTCATTTTCTTTGAGGGAGTGTCACACCAATTGCAGTGGAATTACTGGGTGCTTGCTCATAAATTTTTCGCAATTCCATGGTTCTGAAAAGGCTAAAAGGAAAGGTGAAATTTTTCATATTGTTCTATTAAGAAGGCATTTGAAAATTATTGTCTTAAATTCAATGATGAAGATCGCACCCCTACATTGTTCTAGTCATTAAATTCTTCTCTGAAATTAACATTTCTTTAAGTTAATGAACTTTCTAATTTTACTTGTGAACGTTACTGATCGTAAGTTGTGAGTAGCTATATAGCAAAGCTGACCATATACCATACCCACTCGAGCTATTTCGCTACTAAACATGATTTTCCCGTTTTTATTGCCCTCATCATCACTAAAATGGTAAATGCAATAGTATCGTCTTCGTCGTTCTCCTCCTCCTCTCTTCCTGGCTTGCTTGGGATATCATCATAAACAGAGCAATTTTTTCCATGCTGAGAAATGAAAAAAAGAGGTTTGACCGCATATTTTCCGTGACAGAAAAAGACGTTTTTTATAGTATAGCTTTATTTCGATGATTTTTATAAATATAAAGTGAACGTATAGAGCAGGATCAGTCAGACTTGCTCAACCCGTTTCCGACTTTGAAAGCTTCCTCGTTTGAATTGAAGAAGTTGGAGAACAGCAGTTGGGCTTGAATTACATGATAACGATGTTATGGAAAAATTCTACCAACTCCCATCACTGCCACTGCTACCGGGAAAAACTTGGTGAACTCCTAAGAGTACCACTACTAATAACTTTTTTAAAGTAAGAATGACTGTTTGTCTTCTTCTAATTTTTTTCTGTAAGAAGTAAGTAATGAGAAAACAAAAGTTAGATAACTGTACTCACACTATATCACGATTTTCTGCGTCATCGTTATCACCATCAAAACTAGAAAAATGCTCTTAGAAAAAGAACTCCGAAAAATGTTTTGGCACTGTTACGAATGGACTGTTGAAGTAAAATGGTAAAAAAATGCTTCTCTTGGATTCACTTAATTACATATTGACTTATCCGTAATAAATCAAGTTAAATGCTCCGGATTTTTTTATCACAAGAATGTGGTAATTCTAATCTTAAATTCATGACTTGAACTAAGAAAAATTGGGCAATGCATTGCATACAATACTGCAATTTCAACTCATTTATTCTTTTTCTGTTTCTGTTGCTCTCTTTAGATAAAGGATGAGAATAAGCCGTTATGCATTTTTTTGTTTCTAAAAAAATCTATCCCACCAATTACATGGGAAAAGTTTCAAAGCATATCTTAATGAATTAAACGCTGTAATTGTTGTTTCAATTCGACAATAATACAGTTAATATCTTTCTGCTTTTTCAAACAAAGAAATTCTATTGTGCGGGTGTCTGACTCCCTCCCATACGCGTTAAAAAAATCATTGTCAGCCAGTTATTGTTTTCGTCTGGTGCTGGCACCAGGTTCCTGTCTCAAGAATCAAACCTAATACCCACACGTCCACTACAATTAGTTGTAGAAAGTCCGTTTCGTAAATTGAAGCTGTACTAACTCCGTAGTACTGAATACTGAACTTATTAGATTAGACATTAATTAGAATTTGTATCGCATTTAAACGCATGGAATGGAATTCGTTTGAGGGATATGTGCAGGCGATTGAATGATGAAAGTATCGTCGAAATAAAAAATCTCTTCTTTATTTTCGTAGTAAAATTACTTCCATGATTAAAAGGCCCGTTTTTGTTGACTAACTGTCATTTAAGTATTATTCGTGCCGTGCTAATGCAGAAACTTTTTGTTCTTGTGTCAAAGTAAGAAGAACACATGTCTCGTTTTCGCATGCACATGTTTTAAGAATAAAAGATAAAAATGCCTTTCAAAGAAATTGCAGCAATCACAAAATGCCATTTCAAATTCAAATTAGTGCTATGCAATCACGACTGGGACCACTACTCTTTCATCTGACATGACATTGTTTTTGCCCTCAGGGAAAAGTCTTTACATTTGACGAATTACACGAGTTAAATTAAGGTAAATACCTACATACTTGAGAAGGGCGATATATAATGAAAAGGAGAAACTGCAATAAATATGGGTGAAAAAAATGCCGATTTTCTGTAAGACTTTCATGGAGACTTAATATTACAACTAGATAATGATAAAAGGTGTAATACCTTTTTTTTGAATTAAAAAAAACATATTTTGTGCAGTTGCATCTAGCTAGATTAGAGATTGCAAGTGTCGCCGGTGGCATAAAGTTCCTCTCATCATCATTTTCGTAAGTGATTAATGAGCACTTTTAAAACATCCCTTGCTCTACGAAGAAGATAGATGAAGTGGATAATTGAGAAAAAGATATGCACCTAAACACTCATGGTCACAGTCAAAATATGTAGGTATATGTATAGAGCATAAATTCGATTTTTTTGCCAAGAAAATTGCAATTCAAGAACGAAGCACTCAAAACTTTACTTACCAACAGAGCTGTGCTTTTGAAGTTGATTTTTATGTTTCACGTGTCTTGGTCTGGTTGGTGTATTTGATGAGGTGCTTCCTCCCCCAACGCCATTTACTCCACGCAGAGCACTTAACATCTGATTTTTAAATGATGAGTGGTGACCATTTGCCACGTCCGAAGTTGTTGTCAACGATCCAAAGTCTAAACTGGAGAGGGCAGAACCAGGGGCCGAACCAGTAGATAGGGATCTACCACTTTGGCTATGCCCGGATGATACAGAGGAACCCAAAAGTGATGGGCGTAAATGCTGCTTGCTTCGTACTATTTGGATTTTATTACATAGTTTCAATCCATTTCTTTTCCTAATTTATTTGTTTAATCAAAAATATTTACACGAGTGTTCATTTACAAATCTTCAAGACATGTACCGGTTTCAGTTGCTGCCTCTCTCATAATTTCCAGAACCTTTTTAGTATCCAAATCAAAAGAATTTTTACATGTTAATTTTTGAAGAACATTGAAATTTCTGAAACTGATATTTTGCTTGGTTTACAAATAAGCAGGGATTTATATAAGTATCATTACTTAGGATTTTTTAAATACATTTCCATTCATATTTAACCAAATAATGGTTTTATTATGTTGACTTATATCAAGATTGCTAAAATAAAAAAAAAATGTTTGTAATATAAGTTCGCTATTTGATGGTGCTAAGGAATCCCTGAATTCTTAGTAAATAAAATATGTCTAGTGTCTAAAAATGTATAATTTATTTCTCTAGAAGCAGTTAATATGTTTTCATATTCAAATCGGGACAGAATAAAAATTCGAAATTTCTAAGGAACATTTAAGAATTTTAAAATAATATTTAGCATATATATCAGTTAAGGCAGTATCTTGGTATTAAATTTAACGCCTTTTTCAATAGTTAAATCAGAGTATTCAGCAAGTTATAACGTCTTTATGTTCATGTTTTTTTATACAGAAAATCTTCTTGAGCCAAATAGTAAGTAGTGATAAGTAATGTAATTGGTTCTGATTCCAAAACGGAATACGAGGACTGAAGCCGAAAGCTGCGCCTTTTATACCTCCTCGATTGCACGGGAGCACATGACAAATGCGTGCAAAACATATGTACACATTCCATTTCACAATAATTCAATGTCATTTCCCCACAAAATTACAATTCCACGAATTGTTTTTTATTTGTTCATTGTTCGCAAACATAATAAATTTATTGAAACCATTCATTTAATTTCTCACGACGAAATCGGCATTACATATTTCTACAAAAAAAAGTTGGTCAAATTCAGCACTCCAACAACATTCTTAATTTCTTTCTTTAGGATTGACAAAATTAGATCGATTTTATTTATTTTTCTACGGAGGTAGATGCACGAAGTGACCTAAAGAGCCAAAGGAGGTATTATTAATGCTTGTCATTGTTATCCTCTAACTCTAGCACATCCATCTTTACAATTTATTGGATGACTTGCACCTTCAATGGACTGACGAAACGCTTCTACTCTACCGTCTTTATTAGTGTTCATCATAGTTTCAATCAAATCACAACATCGAAACACTCATCCTTTATGATTATTATTATGATTTGACGAATTGCAAGGGAAAATCTGGGTTGACGTAGCCAAGAAAGACCAGGCCACCGAGCAAGAAGCGATGCAAGTCATCAGTCATTTTCTATTTACAAAACCATTTCACCAGGGGCCGCGGAACCGGGGGGGACGGGGGGGATAATGACCCCCCCTGGAATCGGGACTTTAACATTAGCAGGATAGGGAGACCAAAATTCTTAATAC
>JAHZMX010006519.1:0-32862 GCA_027743895.1 Seira musarum | reverse complement strand
ACTTTACCGTGTGTGAGCTACTATTTTTGCCGTCGTTGCGATTGACTTAACCAGGACAACGCAAGTATCAAAAGCATCGTCGCAAGTGACTTTACCACGACAATGCAAAAAAGCATTTTGTTGCCTAGGTTGACTTACCCACGTTATCGCGTTAATAATAACATGGTATTATCAAGTCCCTCTTTTCTTCTCGCGAATGCAAAATAGGAGATGATAATAGGTGGACTAGTTGTAAGAAATAACAAATTTCATTTTTGAAACTAAGAGTATTACAGAGTAAACAGAAAAAACGGAATTGATTTTTCCCCTCCTGTTTCTCAAGAAAATGTACGTACATAATACTTACTTATACCTGCTCCTATTCAGGTTTTATGTCCGTCCGTGTTCAATGCAAAACTAGAGAAACCAAAGCAGTTCAGTTTTTTTCACTGAATATATTTTTTTGCGGTTTACAGTTTATAACACGTCGTTGCCGTAAAAAAACCCAACCCTTTTACTTAAGGACTTTTTTCCTCTTTGTTGCATCTTCTCAAGGTTTTGATTATGGTGGTTTGTTAACCTGGCCATTTTACTTTTCCCTGTGCACCTGTCCCGCATGCAAATAGCTCGATCAAAGACAGACAGACTACTACTTCTTTCTCAATCACATCACCACAACAAGAGTTAGTGCGGGAGCTCCATTGTTTATTTGCTCCAGTGGACATTGTACTCTGCAGCAGAAGAGATTTGATTAGAATAGAATCGATGAGATGAATGTAACAGTATTGAATGATTTTTAGATATGTACGTATGCATCCCAAAAAGTCTTTGTTAATGACGGCGATTATCACATGTGCACCTGGTCTCCATGCTTAATCAAAGGCCAATTCGTAATTTTATCCATGTACTATTACACTTGTCTAATCAGGGAAGCAATCCGTGTTCCTCGAAAAGAAAAAAAAGTGCCCCGGATAGAATAACATTAAAGCGATGTGATTTGATGATGCATGCATTTTAATGATGCATCATCTTGGATTCACCCTGATTTACTTTCAAAGTCCAAGTCATAATAATCATTATCATCATCGTCATCAACAAGTATCACATTTTAAACTCAACTCAACTCAGATCCCATCAAAATGTATAAATTCTGTGAAGAAGTTTTGCTTCTACGATTACCTCAGAATTTATTTAAATTGCTGTTGTAAAACTGCTTTTCTGACGTTTTCAAAGGGCCCTCCAGGTTTTGCCCTTTCATGTTTTCAGGAATGACGACAAACACTTTTCAGGTGAGCAACAATTATTTTTTGGAAGAAACTACCTTCAAATTCTGGTAGTGGTAGTAGTGCGATCGACTACGATCTTTACCCCTTGGGCAGTGCTCAGTAAATCTGGAAATTATTATTTTGTAGAAAATTTATTCAGGTACGCAATGAACGGAAGCATTCAAAATTGAAGAGAAGGAAATTCTTGGAGGATGTTATCAATCTGGAGCAAGTTGGTTTCTGATTCTGATATGTCAAAATGTGCATTGTTTTGAAAGATAGATGGATCCAATCTGTTCCTAGTTCCTGAATACTAACATTACAAACACACTGGACATTTTAGCTAGGAGCTAAAAATGTAAAGCATTTTGTCTGCATCCTTTAATTCCAATTCCATCACATCACCGAGAATAAAGAATTCCGAGTGCAATGACGCATGCAGAGCAACGTGAGGATGTGATCAGAATGAAATTTTTGCGCAATAATCGAGAATGTATAATTAAATGCAATTTTGAAATATCCCAGGGACGCCGAAACTCATGCACTTACAATCAGAGAATGAGAGAGGGAATAAGAAGAAGAAGAGGAGGACAATCATCCATAATACAATAATAAACATTAAACATTACATTGTTTTTTTCATACCTTGGCAAACTCATATTAAATTACGAAAATCACAGCGCGGCACAACGAATGTATGCCGCCTCCATAAAAGAAAAATGCCATCATGATCAACAAAGAGAATTCGATTGTAACTTTGAAAATATATATCCTTCTAGTATTACATAGTCATAGTCCATTATTAATAATACTTACTTCTCGATAAAACAACATTAAGATTGCATTGTTATTATTTAGAGTGTGTGGTGGTGGTAGTATGCTAGTTGTGCGGTGCGGTTTGTGATAAGAAAACGGAGGTGGATGAGGATGAGACAGAAGCCCTGGCTAAAATGCCATTATGACTGAGGATTTTAAAAAGCATCATTTCAATTTTATAATGGGTTTCCCTGCCGCGATCAACTTGTATTTTTGAAAAGGAGAGATGCAATCTATCTACTCGAAACGTGCCAAAGATGCAGATGGGTATTTATTCATCATTTTTTAGAATTCTTAATTCTTCTTCTTCCCTCTCACTTTTTTTTGTGCAATGAATGATCTTTGCTTTGCGGTCATGGGCATGAAAATTAAAATGACTTTTTAAGGCATATAAAAGGCAGAAATTAGAATTCGCTGGGAAATCATTGTTTTAATTGTTTACAGATGAGACGGCAAAAATATAGAGAAGGATGTGAACCAACCAAGCTAAATGATGCGCTTTTTCATTTTCTTTGTAATTTATTTTCAGTTTTATTTTTTCGCAATTCAAATGACTCCTTGAAAGTGAGTAATGACCACTGGACTCATTTAATTCTATGGACAAGGAAGAGAAAAAAGGGAGAAATGATCAGAATAATATTCAAATGTGTCTCTCGGTGGATTATAAATGAGTGGGCGATAACACCATAACTCTTTCCCAGGAATACATTTTACGCTTTTACAATTCAGAATTGAATTTGTTTATTCTTTTTGTTTTATACGAGTCCATGACTAGGGGTTTTTCCTCAAAAAGAATCTGCATAGTTATCTGGCAATTCACTATCAGATTACATAATAATATTTTCTTTTGTCTCTCCACAGAAGTTATTGCTTTCAATCTAATAAATTCAATCAATTTATGGGTAACGGTACCAGGATAAAAAATATTATAACAGTAGCTTTTATGTCACACTCCCCGATCAAAACAGCGAGAGGAATATTGTCAAAACTCAAGGAGGGTTCGGAGGAATTTGGGCAGATCTTAAAAATAACTTGTTTATGCGAGCACAGACTGTGCGCGAGCAAATCACAGAATGACATCATGTTCGGAATGCTGCATTATGTGACACACGACGACCATATAACTGTTTTCCAACAAAACAAGTCAACTGCTGCTAAAAACATTCAATATAATAATATTTTTGCGTGTGTAATGCACATTGCAATGCATCCTATTTTGTTTACATTTTTTATCCTTGTCTCAGAGAAGAAGAGAAAAGGCTAAACAGTTTGTAAATGAGACTGCTATAAGTGCAAATGGCGAATGCAATGTAATGCCACACAGAAGAAGAAATGGATAGAAACAGGTCTGATGAAGAAAAGGAGACAGAAAACATCCCCTGAAAATTTTCAAACAAGTAACAAGAAAACGCCATGTTCTTCTGTCTTAATGTTTGCTCAAAAAGACAGTTTTTGTTCTTTTTGAGAAGCGTATTATCGTGATTATGATAATCCTACCAAGCCACACATTCTCTGATAAAAATTATATATATATTTTTTGCAGCAAAGAAATTGAAATCTTGTAAAGTTGGCTGAGGAGGGAGAAGAGATTCAACTGAAGTTTAATATTGAATATTAGCATGCTTACGAGATGAAGATTATCATAGTGGCCTGTGCTCTTCTCCTATGGCTTAATGGTTTCGGAGAGGCGACGGAGGAGAGGACAACGTGTCATACTGTTATCATATCTCTATAGCCTCCCAGCCAGCTTTTCTTCTTTTAATGTGTTTTTGGTACGAGCCAAACAAATAAAATGAGATAATCTCTTTATGCATTCTTTTCATTAAGACAAAAGGGAGTGAAACAAAGCTCATGTGTTTTTCTAGTTTTTTTTTGTGGCTATTCATTCACTCTCAATTCTGTACAATATTAATCCTTTTCACCTTCTCCCACAAATTTTCAACCGAAAATCATCACACTCTTCTTTCTTTCTTTTTGTGATATAGCGCACAAGAAAAAAAGATGAAACGAGTGTGCCCGTGTCGTGTCATCATTTTGCAACTCATTTTGCATAATACGTCTAAACCCAAAGAGTCACAAAGTCACAATTATTGTCCATCTTGTGCTTTATAACCACCAACCAGACACACCGGCCAATCCACTTAAGAGATTATGCTAAAATGTCATTGTCTTCTTGGGCGAAGAAGAGTCGCCCCAAGCCAACAAATTAATTGCTCATAATTTCCGGACTGTCACCAATCCTTTTTTCAGGATCATAGAATCTCTATCTTCTTTTGTAGTGATGCTCATGGACCCAAGCGGATTCCGTTTTATGTCACTGAATTTATTTATCAAATTGAAGGAATATAAGTGGGCAGTCAAGTTGAGCTGAGCTGAACACACGTCTTCAGTCACTCTATCTTAAGATTATGATTGTTGTGATGATAATGAGGGAAAACAAAAGTTGAATTCAGTGTGGAAAAACAAGGACCAGAATTTATATTGCGTGGTTAGTTCTGGCCACGTATAATAAGCAATAACAATATTTTGAATCCTCTAATCAGCTTTTCATCATCAATTTTGCAAAATGAAAAAACCGTGTTAGAGTTATCACTCTAAAGAAAAGTGACATCGTCAGCGTCAGATGCTGATTCTTTGTTGTTGCATTCTTTTTGCAAGTGATAAAAAGGGCATACAACAGATGCACTTGCTCGTATAAATGAAAATTTGAAAACATGTCGAATATAATATTCTTTACACAATGAAAATTGCAAAGGAAAAGAGAGAATTATAGACGTATGTTTATGTCGATGAGGTCTGAATCAGCCCAAAAACATCCCAATGTCTTTCTCAAGGAAAGAATTAGCACAAGTTGGGAAAGGGATCAACGATGCGTAGAACACAAGACAAGCCAATATTTTTTTACATAGACATTATTAGTGAGTGGCATACATGTCTAATTACAAGCTTTCATTCATTTTTTAAATATCATATTTGAAAAATTCAAAATGAATAAACATGTTTGAAAAAAACGTAAAGCGGCAACAGCAAAATAACATTGTATACAAAAAGTAGACCTATCAGCATCGTCATCTCTCTTCTCTCTCTCACTCGCATCATCTTTCTCTTTTCACTTCTTTCAAAGTGTGGATTTCAGAAACTGAAATCCCCTCAAAGGGAAACAAAAAACGTTTGCAATGTTGCATTGTTTTGTATGTTTAGTAAAACGCTCTGACACATTCGAAACTGCAAACCGCAGATCAGCTTAATTTCCACAAATTTACGATGGCGCTTCAAAAAAAGAACAAGTCTCGCATTACTTTCGTCAATTTATAGGTTTCGCAAGCTTTCATATAATAATTGTCGACAATGTTAGAAGAAAAAAAACTTTAGACATCATCAGCAAAACTCCAACAATATTTTTTTCTACAATAATAATATCCTTTGATTAAGTTTAGTTGTTCATTTTTTAAACGAATGCATCAAATCATAAAAAGAAGAAAAAAGTGATTTTTTAAGGGAAATACGGTATGTCATGTCAAACAAGAACAAGAGCAAAAAGGAAAGGATTATTGGTTGGTTTGCTTACTTTACCCCGGAGGAAATGCAACTTTACAAATTTTTACTTCTTATTTTGAACGAAGAGTGACGGTTTCTTTTACGAATAGGGAAAGAAAAGACTTCTCAAGAAGTAAAGTAAGTAAGCACGTTTTATAGAGAACTGTGTGGATGGTGCATATTACAGGGAACATGCTGTATATGTATGTTAAAGGCTTTTGACTGTTGCTCTTGCTCTTGAAGCTCATCATCTACAGGTAAAAATTGGCCGGATGGATAGATGCATGGAAAATACACAAGTACATTAGCTACAAACACACATCTTATTATGAGTCAAAAGACGAAAAGAAGTCTTGAAGAAGTTTATGCTCATGTTCTTTTTCACGAGAGTAAAAAAAAATTGTAGCCGGTGGTGGTAGTTTGGCTTTTGCTTGATAGCTCTCTTGCTGAAGAAGTAAGTGGTGAAAAAACAAGGCTAGAAAATACGGAGAGGGTGAGATAGGTACTCTGTGAGCTTCACACTGTCAGTTGTGACTAGACTGTCGTGGGAGACGTATGTATCGAAGTGGAGTTGCTGACGCATTTTCAAGTGAATCCTAAAGAAAAGATATCGTGTGCCTTTGAAAGATTATACAAACGTTGTGGGTTTTCAGAATGTTTAATACTGATTAATTGGAGATTTTTTTAAAAATAAAATTTGTGAGCGAATTAAGCGTTAACGTGAACCACTAATAGACGAGATACACAAAGTGTCAAAATTTACAAAATTAATATAAAAAAATCGTTCAGTGGGATTTGTTCGTTTAATTAAAAAGATAATCATGTGCAAACAACGAGAAATAAATAGCCGCTTTATTCATTCGGCTCGACAATTAATCTGAAAAAGGTGGAACGGTTAAAAGTGTAACATTCTTCTTTCCAAAGAAGGAAGTATTTGGATAAAAGTGATTGTCTAAACATGACAAGTGCGAGCTGAAATTGGCATAGATGAGTAAATAAAAGCTGCGAGTTATATAAAAGAACGGAATCTTGAAGTGCCGCGTCATATTATCATTACAATTTTGTATTGTTTACTTTTCTAATTTTTAAAACTGGCACACATCATAGCGTCATCATCATTTTAAAATGAAGGATCTACTTAAACTCCTGGTGTTATTTATTTTGGGCATAGCCCTCTCCACTAAAGTGACAGCTCTGGGCTCGTCATTTGTGACAAAAACTGGTAACGGTTTTGAGCGGTTGGTGGTGTCAATCGATGAGCGTTTGGCACTGCCACCGCTGTCATCCTCAGCATCGTCCTCACCTTCTTCATCGGGCTCGGCAAGTTCATCCGGCTCTTCGGCAAGTATCAGTGGCACAACCAGTGGGACAACGGGATTAAAAGGAGCCACCCAAGAGTGCCACAAAGTTTTGGAACAATTGAAGGTAAGACTTCTTTAAAGCTCGGCATGCTCACTCACATTCATTTCAAAAAGATGATATGCCAGACGTCAAGAAACTTGAAATTTCGGAGTATTAAGCAAATGAAAAACAAATAATTTGTCTTTTAAAAAACTAGTGCAAACTTCATACTTACATACCTGTTCTTATCACATTTCTTCTGTTGATGCGCAGGTAGTATCATATAATCACGTTACTTATCGGTTCTATCGCACAGTTTGATTCCTCCCTCATCATAAAAATATTTTCTCGGTGAAAGAAATCTAGATCCTTTTACGATTACAAGATCCCATTCTCATATCTCAATATGCATAAAACAATCCGACTTATTTCTTTTTGAGGGTGACAGAAAACCTGCCAAAATACCACCAAGGAAGCCTGTTTGTTTTTTCTCGTTGAACTCTAATTTTTTTCACTTTAATTTGAGTAATGAGTACTCTTTATTGTGAGATAATTTCTTTCGAGAGGGATGATCAGGTAAAAGCACAGATCTCATTTCATTCCGCATTTTTTCTACTTTTTCTATTGTTCACCCATGAAAACGCACTCGTAATTTTGCATGTTCCCTCTCCGCTGTGTGAAAGGTTGGCCGACAGCTTAAAAACAATTCTCATCATCATTTCTACTATCATCCCTACATTCTAATTCATTTTTCGTACAAAAAAATTTATTTTCTCCGAGCTCAGATGAGAATCTATTTCTTCAATCGGAAAAAACGTAGACAGGTTCATCATTAGTCAAAATAGGAAAAAACAAAAGAACAAAGTGAAGAAGAAACGAGTGCAACAGTTGTTTTTGAGAATATGCATAATTTTCTCTAACATTTCATTGCGTTGCATTGCGGTTCTTCTAAAGTTCCACGAAAGAAAATCAGTTCTTTGCTCTCATACTCAAGTTAGCTCGACATGTCTTGTACTTTTTTTCTAGGTTGAATGAAAATTACATTGGATTTTTTCTGATGCGTGTATACATGTGCCTATATGAGTACAAGTTATCAGCAGCAGCGGCTTAAATAATAACGCTTTAATTACACATTCTCTTCTTCTTCTTCTTCTTGGGAGAGGAGGAAAGGATTGGGATTGCATGCTGGCATTTATATTTCTCTTCGTTTTTTGCGACATGCAAACACACACAAAAGTGCAGCAAGCAAGCACGGGAAAAAGAAAAAAAAGAAGATGATGATGAGACAAAGAAAATGAACGGACGGACGGGTATTCAAAGAAAATGCAATGTAGTGTGATGTGATATGCAAAAAAAATTATTATGTGATGTTGATGCTGCTACAATTTTGATCATTCATTCATCTGTCTAGTTTGAAATAGAGAAGAAGAAGAAGAAGAATATGATATGCTCCGTTTTTTCTGATCATGCGAAAAAAAGGAGATAATGACTGAGGGAGAGCGATCTGATTTGCATTTGGTATGTTTTTTGGCAATGTTTTTTTTTGTCTTGGGATGGCATTTAAAATAACAGTTTTCTTCTCTATTTTCCCGTGTAATTATTCATTTAGAGCAAAACACACACGAATTGCAAAAAATATATTAAAGAGGGTAGAAAAAAAGAGATTGTGATTGTGAGCGAAGAAGATGAGTAAACAAAAGCGGATAGGGCAAGATACCATAGCCCACACACCGTTTTTGAGTGAGTGTACGCACCATTTAAAAATGAAAACTTGATTTTTACGAGATTTAAATAAGCACGATTGCGGAGATCTTGTGAGGTGCCATTTAAATTAAGCTATAATTTACGATCGAATAAATGTCAAAATATCACACATGTTTTTGTTTGTCTACCCAACTTGTGCCATTTCGTCTATAAATGTAGTTATTCCCTTTTTAACGAGTCCGCTCGCTTTTTATTAGAGAACGGCAAAGATACAAACGAAAATACAAATGTGTGCAATGTCAAAATCAGTCGAAGTAAAAGTGAGTGAGTGAGTATATGTGGCCTTTTTTGCAGTGATCAAAAGTCCAAATCATGATGCTCTATGCAGTTTCCAGTTCAGGAGTCACGATTTCTGTAGTAAAGACAGGAGTGAAAATGCTCGTTCGCGTACGTTGGAGTAATTAGTCCTATTATTTGAAGACTCTAATTCATGGGTGCAGCGAACCAACACCAAAAACAATTTGTAAACACCTTTTTGCACATTAATGTAAACGTTTTTGATTAATGAAAGAAACAAAATCTTTTGGGTAATCTGAGTTTTCACTCATCTCATCTCACAACATAACGCTTCAGTTCACACAAGACTCCCTGGCCATGGTAGTATGAAAAATCAGTGAGCGTGTAATGCAATGTAAACATAGGTAATCAACTTCCAACTACAATCATCAACTTCATTCATTATTTTTTGTACTTCTTCAGAAGCGCAAGATGCGTAAATCAGGTAAAAGTAATCAACAAAATTTTTGGTCGAGTTTCAGAACATTTGTAGAAAAATCAGTTCTGTTGGTCGTCGTCGTTGTCGGCAGTTAGAATAAGAGTATTTTATCATGTCGTCTTCACAAATCAGAAAATGTTTCTGTTCTATTTGACTGTGTGCAGTGAGTGCATTAAGGAGGAACTCAAAGAAGCAGAGCAGGATTCTCCCACAGTGCTTGCAAAAAAAATTCATTAAAAAAATCTAGAAACAATGCAATACGAACAATCATCTTCACTTGCATTTCGCCGTTTTACTTATTATAACGTTACCTAATGGCATGTTTAGAACTCTGAGGAAGTGACTATTTTTTTCTATTAAGTCTCCCTCTCATTTTTTTACATACCACTGCCACCATCGAACAAAATCGCTTTTTAAAAGCTTTACCTACAGAACTATTGCTTGTTTATAACTTTGTAATTGACAGTAAAACTCTGTTATCAAATCTTTTTTGGGATAAACGTGGCTGGCTCGTATTATTAAAAAATTGTTGGTTTCGATTGTCGCAATTGCGCAACGAGAGAGAACCAAAGAGAATTTCATTTTTTTTCGCGATAGTAAAAGAATATCATATTTATGCAGGAATAAGTAGATATAGCTTTGCAAAATTTTTACATATTATGTGAGTAGATGCGTCTAAATCTACATTATTGAATTTTTCTTTCTCTGGGACATGTCAAATAAGTGTGCTAACTGCGGCTGAGCACATGACGGGGAGCAAGGGAATACCACCAGCTTAGACTTCACGACAAGCTTTATTGCATTCCTTCCTCAAAAGAACAATAAAAAATCATTCGTTCTCTGATGTCTTAGATGTAATAATGGGAGTCCCAACTGGGAATAAAAACTTTGCTAGACTTGTTTAATAAGATTTTGTGCAGCTTTCTGGTATGTATATGTTCATGCTTCTTGTTTTAATTAAACAATTTTTTCTGCCCATTGTTTGCAAATAATATTAAATGTTGCGTTAGGCCCCACAACACAAACGCACCAACAACAACTTAAGCGCAAGTTTCATCAGTGGAAAAAAATGTAGTGCCAATGTTAATTATTTTACCTATATTAAATTGCACGATTGCATAAGCAAATAAAAAGGCAAAATATATGGCCTTTTAATTTATGTCATTATGTTGTTGTTGTTGTTTCGATGTAAGTTCTACTATAGCTTCATCATATCACGTTGCTGTTGAGTCGCGCGACCCACTACCGCTTTGGCTTGCATAAAATTGGTACAATATCAAATTACCGTGTAAATTCCTATCTTCACACACGAGACCCATTACTGGGGGGAAATTTAGGTAGAGCGCTTTATTTCATTTGTCTTTAATTAAAAAGTATCCTGTAAAAATTGTCTAATGAAATTAAATAAATGATGCATTTTTAGGGTTAACATTTTCTGCTGTTTCGTAAACAGGCCAGACCAGGAATGAGTTTCAATGAAAAATACTTTTAAAAAAATGGTGATTGAGGTAAAATGAAGATTTGGGGGTCTCACATGTCACATTGTAATGCATCTGCCATTTTAATCATGAAATCAAGGATGGATGGAAAGATGATCGAATCAAAAATTCATATACAGACTTGCCTACACACACACACGCAACTTCATCCTTAGAGGAAGAATCAAAAGACACGAATTCATTTTTAGAAAGGTAGTGAGCTTGTTTGTATGAAATCATGTAATGTTTACCCCGAACGAATAATATTTTCTAATGATAAAAAATGGGTGTAATTACATATCAAGCTCATGCAATGCATTATTGTACCGAAAGCAATTAAAAGAACAAAACAGAAGTACAAAATGCTTTTAGGTCTTCATTTCACATCACATAGGTCATGCTATAATAACTATAACTATTATATTCAATCAATTGAAAAGTTATTCAAAGAATTTATTACTACCTTCAGAGTAATATGAAAAAAAGTCGGATTAAATATCCCTCAGGGGAGAAGTGATTAAAGGCTCCAGATAAAGCGAATGCTAATTACGATTATTAATGTTCATGTCGCAAAAAAGGAGAAATGAGCGATGGGTGCTCCTGTACAAAATAAATGTTACATTGTTTAGTTTCACATGTAACATGCCCATATAATACATTTTTGAGTAGGCATTTTTGGAAGAATGAATTGTTCATCATTCATTTCGTTGCACATGCATTATGCATTACTATCCTAAACAGATTTTTTTTCATGTTGGACGGATCGAATTTTAATCACTCTTCACTTACTTCATGTAAAGTTATGTGATGTGTGTGTGTGTGTTTATTAATTTGCATCAAACATATGTTCGCGTTATGATTTTTTTATCATGATGAATATATTATAATAATTATTAGCGTTATCGCAATCATTTTTTATGACATCCATCTCCTTAAAGCCGTCCCTTTAAGTAACTTCTGTACTTTGTGGTATGAAATGAATGCAATTTGTCAATTTCCCTCCGCTTCACTACAACTTGTCATCTATATTGCTGGTTAAATTATGGCTATGGCCACGTCTTTTGAGCGCGATTACGCAGGCCACCTATATCAAGAAGCTCATCCTGAGAAAAATTAATGGGCTATCAAACCGTTGTAAATTAATTGTGATTTTATGCAGGGAGAGTGGTGGGTATTATGTAGTACAACATATCTACACATTTTTTATTTCTGCCATTAAAGGATCGCTGATAAATATGACACTTTCACTTTGTAAGAATGAAGACAGAGATGAAGGGAGTGATTGATTTGAATGGCAGGTGCGGTGACCTTAAGCTAGCTTAGTTTGAATTAAGTAAGTCGGTTAAAATTGAAGTCTGATTCAGACTTAAACTTGGGATTCATTCAGATTCAGGACTTACTTCATTAGTATTCCAAATGCCCACGTCCGGTGTCTCCACTCCAGGGAGTCGTCTCCATCCATGATGAGAAGATGAAAGAGCCATCGGGCTACTGGACAAAATTAAATATTTTTTTTTGTTTGACGCAAAAGAATTTTTGTGATCAAGTGGCTTCAAGTTTTTTATTAGTTACGTAATTACCAAAACATTTCACGAAACGATCCTGCTCTGAATTTAGATTAGTGTGGCTTGCGGTAAAATCTCTTGTTTTTTGTTTCATTTTGAGTTATTATTAATTGATCTAGTTTTTCATCTAAAAATTTTTATTTCCTCGAGCTTCTGTTGGCCTTTCATCTTTCATGTCACCCATATTTCATGAAATATTTACTGTCAACAGTCACGACACTTCATCATGCAATAAACATTTTTTCTTAATTCAAAAGTAGTCCACTGACAAAATACTAGTGAACTGTTTTTCTGATTATGAGTGGTGAAAATGTTCCCCTGATCTTTTCTACGACGCCATATTTCCTTTAATTGAAGTTAAAGGGCGGGCTCCTCCGTCACATCAACAGTGTGAAGAAAATTCCTCAAAAAATCATGAAAAGTCATAGGCTGGCTTTTCAATAAAAATGAGCTTCTATTCCTTCATCATCTCGCCATTATCATCACCACCATCGCACAATTTTTTTTCATTGTTATGATGGCCATATGGATAGCTTTTGTTTTTTTCTCTATGAAAAGGGTGAGCAAAAGAGCACATTATGGCTAATCAGTAGCACAGTTCATTACATTTAATTAGCGTTGTTCTTCGACAGTACGACGGGTGTTGTTGTTGTTGATGATCTTTATAGGAGGATGATTGCCCTCTATAGACCATTACGTGTCTACAATTATGGAAGTTAGTTACGCATAACAATAGCGAGTACCCTCAGAAGGAAGACGCATCAACATCAACCCCGACTCTTGACAAAAATAACGTATTTCATACAGGTTTCTGATCTTCTTCAACTTGTCGTCTTTCGGGGGATGAAAGCCAAAGCCAAAAACCATCCCACTATGGTCACCATTAAGACCCTCTTCATTTCTTTTCATGATGAGTAAACTAACGCTTCCGGAAATGTCTGAAAAAATATGGTCAAGCAAAATACAAGATATTAAGTTTATATTCTATTGCGTTGAGTTTGAGTTGCATCGCCAGCATAAACATGATTAGCTTTTTTGTTTTGAAGTTGATGTGGGCGGCATCATAACCAAAATTTTAAAATCTTCTATTGAATCAACTGTAATATAATTCCTCTCATTTTTGTTTCCCCCACACCACGACCAAACCATACCACTCACTCACGAGGCTGGGACATAAGCATAACAAAAGATAAAATTGTATTCATCATCTTCACAATCCGATTTCAAGCACATGCCCAAGTTTGAAAAAAGTCTTTTTTACCCGCAAGATAGTCGAATAGCAAAAAACAGGCTTAAGCTACCGCTACTACCACTACCGCAAATTGTTTTCAGTAATTGTTTCATTTTGATAGCCAAAATTCAATTCATTTTCGTCAGTTGTGGCAATTCATTAAAGACCATCATTAAAATATCAGTCGCACAAAAAATCAGATATTGTCAAGTCTGTACTCGGCTTGTATGAAACCTGGTACCTAACCTAACGATTAGTCTTATGAAAATAATTATTATGACCATCGCATAATTCGAAACGAAGAATTGAAAAGTCAAGAAGATTCGTTGGACTTGAGACATCTTTTTTTTTCTTTTCGTAAGCCCTCCATATGGAAAAGTTGAGTTTTTGTCCGTGATATCAAATGTCCTCCTCCTCCTTCTCTTATTTCTTTTTGAATGGGTGTATTGACCTAATCTACAAGTATGAGCACTTCTGCCTGAGCAAAACAAGAACAACAACAATAATCGTGATAATAATAATGACGGTGATACCAAAATTTTCTTAACCTTGGTTCATGCTTACAAAACATTATGAAAAAGTCTAAGACGGTCCTTGATTCTCATTTCATGAGGCTTCACAAGTGAAAACAAATACGAAAAGTATAATTTGCAAAAATACTTTTTGGTGTGGTCTTACTCCTCATTGAAAAAAAATATTTAAAATTATTTCTGTCGCTGCTCATACCTACCTACTACATACCTTTAAGTGAGCGAAGGTTAAAAAAATATTGCATTTCTCTCGTTCAAGTTCATCTTTAGATTGTTATCATTGGATCATAAGGAGATATTATTGCACTTAAACTTGGTCTGGTATGTTGCATACTTGCTTTTTCATTTTTACACCTGCGCTTATGAACTGAACCGAGAGAATTTTTGTGGCGGCAGGTTTTTTAATACTCGTTTTAACCTTTATTTCACTTCAATGCTTAGTGCCATTTTGTAAGTTGATGATTATTGCTGAAATTACAACGGTGCAAAACTGCGAATTCGATGTAACTTGGTACTAAAATGCGCACAAAAAATTATTATTGCCTTTTCCTTTTTAAGAAGTTTAGATTCCAGTCAAATTTTTCGGCTTATGTGCACAGGTGGTATAGAATTACGATAGGTTAGTACATTTTTTGCTTGAGATAATCGAGTTAAGTATACATGCATACATACAACGATGGTGTTATAATGGGCAAGTGGTATCAATATCAACTTATATTCCATTCATTATTTATGTGGGACTATGTGATCTAGGCTTGAGATAACTTTCGTGTTGCACCATTGTCTCTTCTTTTTCTTTGAAAAATTAGTGTTGATTTTTTGTTTCAAAGAATAAGTATTTATCTGGTTTACAAATGGTAAAACGGAACAAACAAAGATGATTTGAAGACTATGTAATTATGATAAGTTTCAGGATTTTTGTTGGTCAGTTCAGTACCTGATCTTAATAATATGGTATCGTTCAATACAAATGATCTTTTTGTCTCGTTTAGCCATAAGCCGTCAATATAACACGTTTCCTCTTCTTTTTTTATATTTTAAACATAACAATTTTCTCAAAAAGCAGGCTGGAGGTTGGACTATACGCATGAAGTTGGAATAGGTAATGGTGGCGAGGTTATTGTTTCTATTCAAGTGCATTTTCCTTCCTCTCTTTCATTCTGATTGTGTCAGAAGATTTTTCCAAAAAACTTTTTTCATAATTTTCTTCTGGTGGGCGTAAGTTTCTCAGAACGGCCTAATGCAGACAACGGGCCGGCAACCGTTTCAAGGTGAGATATAGGTTAGGATTAAAGGAATCCTGTATGGCGACGGAGGAGGGGAAAGGTAATGATGATGAGAATAGAATGAGGCGTAAGTACGCAAGTGAAGGTTCCTTTCAGGTCAATCATGACTTGTTTCTTGATCTCTCATCACACTTGCACTTTGTATTAGACCTTAAACACCGAAACAGATGAAGAAATGTTCTTACCTGCTTCAATAAATGTAGAGTCAAAAAAATGGGGAAACGAGAGGAAAATCGGAAAAAGTTAGATCCTACTCAAGTTCAAAATCCTTAACCTTATCATCATTCACCTTATTATAATCATAATCTGATAGACTTTGTTATTCTTATCGAATCAAAGTTCGTGTGTGTGCTACATATATCTCACCAACCAGAAATCATAAGTGGCGTAATGTTCTCATAGGTATTATATTCATTAAAAAGGATAATCAAAATATTTCATATCTCACGCCTACATGTGGCCAATTAAAGCTGACAAATTAAGACAGCTCACTCCGTGAGTTCTTCTCACATTATTCGCAGTTTTTTCTACACTTGCATATTTTTCATATGTGAAAACGCAAACCTTTAACTTCAACAAGAGAAAATAAATATATCTGATTTGATGTTGCATTGCAGATAAAGTGCTTTTTGGTTTGTGCCAATTTTTCATTATGGTCTTGTTCTAAGGGTAGTAGTGACAAGTGGAAGCCAGTATTAAAAATATGGAAAAATGTAGTTCTTATCATTAGCCTTGTCAATCATATTAGGCCTAGACTCATCCATCTTCGGTGTTGTAGATGATGGGGCGTTAATATCATAGAAATCGATACAAATTTAAAATGCTCTTCTTAGCCTTGTTTAAACGAGAAAATAAGACGTAGGCTTTATCTCTAGAAAAAAAAGTTGCAAATTCAAGTTATTGCTTCATAAAATAGCAGTATCAAAACAAGAAAAGTAAGTAAGACAAAGAAAACGGAGAGGAGGAGGAGGGGCAACGTAAATGAGATGGAAAGGCGAAGCAGGGCAACCTTTTGACCTAGAGTCCGTGACTTAGACTCCAATTTAGATTTTGAGCGTTTTTACTTTTCTCTTCAGTTTTAGTTTTAACTCGAGGCTGACATGAAGAAATGCGTTATTAAACAAAGTATTTCGACTTCACTTCTAATTATTTTATAGGGATTATCGTACCAGATTAAGTGACATTTTAAGCTGCAGATCTCTACCTAACTCTGAATGATTTTTTAAATCATAGTATCTTGTGATTCACTTGACTTTATGTTTGTCGAGTAAATACAACAAAAAATCCGTAGCATTCCCTTCAATTCGACCCCCGAACTCACAACTCACCCTAATGCAGCATACCAAAGCACTTTTTCATCCCTCGTTCGAGTCAAATCGTTATCAAGTTTCCCATGAAAATTGCCATTTTCAACGATCCCTGATCGTATATTACGAAAGCGATTAAAGTTGGAGAACTTCAGTATAAACCATAAGATCCCGTAGCTTACAGCCTTTCCTCTTTTGGTACAACAGACTTCTTTCACACTTAAACATATTAACATAAGCACATAATCCCTTTTTATTTAGCTTTAGTTTTGGTTTTACAAACAGAACCAAAGAAAGCTATTTATTTTTATCCGTTTAAAACAGGCATGTCAAAGTCACAACAAAGTACTTACGTAAATAATCTGTACAACCATAATAAAACACACACACGCATATTCACAAAACGACATAAACAGAACAACATTCCTTTCCTTCCTTCAACTTCCCATCATCAATCTCAAAGTTTTTTTGAAAAGCAATTTATATTTTACAACGTGTAAAGTTAAGTGTTGTTAATAAATGTGGCATTTTTTAAATAAAAAACTTTCGTTTTATTTCCTCCTCCGCAAATAAATAAAGCTCAGATTTGGTAGCCAATAAACCAAAAATATCTTATTTTCCCTTCCAAATGCTCAAGTCATGTCCATCTTAATTTCGAAAAGTCAGCATTTCTAATCTAAATGACTCTTTAACCGCATAGCGCAATTATTATTATCGTATTTTTGTGACGTTGCATTCATTTTGATATTGGTTTAACCTTCTCGAAATGTCGAAAGAAAAAATCGAGAATATGATTATTTTCTTCTTATCAAAATCATTTCGTTCCTTTGAGACCTGTCGACGTTTCTTCATTCGCGTTTCCACCAACAATTACGATTTTTTGCTACCACTTACTATTTTGATTGCAATTGCAACTACTGATCCATTTACGTGCTTGAGAGAAAACATCTGTAAATCGAAAATTGTTCGTATTGTCTTAATATTCCTCGATTCATGCTCCTTCCGCTTGTCGTTCTCCTTTTCCTTTATGCTCCTTGGTGTCATGCGAAGAAGACCCATGAGGATTAGGACTGTTTTTGATAATACTACACGTAGTCCCCGAAGCACTATGAACTTTTGAACATTTTTTTTGTCTTCTGAAAAAATTAAAGTCATTTGTGCCGGCTTGTAATACGGAATATAGATGCATGCATGAAATATTACCAATATACGAAGATAAATGGAATATATGAACTTGCTCTTGTTTTTTTATTGCATTGCATGGCATCTCCCCTTATTTTCTCCTATCGACAGGTAATCTTTTGTGGCTTGCGTGTATGCTTGCATTTTCAGACTTGTCATCTCATCTCCGAAAAAATCCAAGGAGAGTCATTCATGCACCTGTTTTTTTACATCACATCACCTACATTTATTATTGTATCGTATGTCTTGTAAGAGTGCCTAACTAGTTTTTTCTGCTAATAAGCGTATTTTGCCACTGCTTTGAGATGAAGCCAGCCAATCCACAATAAAAAATAATGTGCACTTCACGTCCGTCAAAACTAGATCATAAGTTAATAGGGATGAAGATCCTAATGGGATACATTTTTTGTTCTTTCAGCAGTCCGTTGTTGTCTTCAGTCGTAATAATATTTGTACTTTGTTACCCATGCACAGTAAGTGAAGTAGACAAACACCGACTCACACAGAGAGAGAGTTAGAGCCAGATGCATAAAAAAGTTTTTTAAAAGGTAACGAGAGAAAAACGGGTCTCTCATTTTTTTCTGCTCTAACACCATTCAAGAATGAACGTAGCTGTAAATGAAGGAAACAAAAAAAATGGGCGAATTTCGAGTTAGCAGCAATATCGAAAAAATTGTCATAATAAAAGGATTCGAGTGTAAGTGTAAAGATACATCGATTCCTTAAGTGTGGGGTAGCAAAAGAGGAAGAAAATTGGGGTGACCAAGAAGCAAAAAATAATATTTGGGTGGACTAGGACAAGACTGATTGTTAATATGCAGTGTATGCATACTTCAAGCAAGTACAATTGTTCTTGTTCGGCCCTGATAGGAAGCAGACAAAATAAGAGCAATTCGAAAAAAAGATGAAATGATGATGAATGAATGAAAACTTCATGTCAATATAAAGACAATGATAATGAGGTAAGTAGACAGTACAGATAAAAAGCAACGGTAGCATATGTAGCATAGCAAATAAAATTCTAACGAATCATCTCATACATACAAGGCACGTACGAAATTGCAAAAGATTGTTGATCATCAACTGTCCATCGGAGAAGAAATCATCAGAGAGGGTCTCGTCGTTGTTACATTTCTTCGCATTGATAAAAGTGTTGCCAATAATATCATTCCTGATCAATATTCATCTCATTTCTTTTTTTCTCTCTCCTTTTCGTGAGATTGCAATAAGGAGAAGAAATAGGATAATGATAATATCGGGGTTCCTCTCAGAGTGTGGCCTGTCTCGAGTTACATAAAGTAAAATGATGATTTGTTCATGAGCTTCAGGGATGAGTTATAGATCTCATGAAAAATTGATAGTTCACGAAAAGGAGCTTTGGAATTAAAAATTATTATTTTGCATTGCTTTTGTTAGAATGGGATGTGTAACTACTACTGACCAAAATATTTGACGCTCTTGATCTTGTATAAAATGATTTTCATTCTTTAAATAGAAATCTTCAGGTTCTGTTTTGTTGGAAGAAGAGACATCATTATCGTTAGTGAAAAATATAAATGGTGAAAACAAAACACAAAAAAGTATGTAAGTGTTACACGGATCCACGGATTGAAGAGCTACTTTAAAATAATAGAATTTGATTCCTCTTTCGTCTTGTTTCAGCTCCCGCATCGCTAAGAAAGGCATGTAGGTATGGCTAGTTAGCCAAACCATTAAGATGTGGTAGTGGTGGTGGGTAGGGATGCACTACTACGGTCCGTTTGTTGCGTTCGTCATCCTAAATGAAACTCGGATCATTGCTATTGCATTCTGCGGTCTTTGAAATGAGATAAGAAGAGAGGATTTAGCTCCGATTGTTTCTTGGTATGCCCAAGCACGTCCCTAATAATAAGGAATCTTTTTCAGAGCAAAGGATGCATATATAATGTGGATAATTGACAAGGAGAAGATTTATTGAGCGAACTTCACTCCTGCATGCCTCCCTGACCAAAGAGAAAGAAAGAAGGCGAGGGGATGAATGCCACAGTGATACCACAATAATAATAATATTGGATTGGTGTCTGTTTCTCTAGGTCTATGCTCAAGCGCTAGCGTGTGTCTTTAAAATAAAGAAGCAGGATTCTTCATTTCTAAAAAATAAATTTATTACTCAACGAAATAAAATATATGTAATGTGACTAGGGAAAAGGTATGGGAATACATGTAGATTGCCTTCTTATAGTTCAGCGCAGTTCTTACTTACTTGCAACAGTTCCTCCGGCTTGGTCAGATTTTTTTTCTTTCTTTCGAAATCAATACCTAAAGGAGTAGAAAATGGGCTGCATAATAATAATATGCAATAACCATAATGTTACATGACCATAGTTGGTACTGGATTTATTAGATGTTTTCCCACTTAGCAATATGTCAACTTGGTGAAACACACAGCTACCTAAAATGCACCTTTTGGCCATACGTCAGTCATAATTGATTTAACGCCACCACGTGAGTCGAATTCTATCTTGTTTCCGCTACGTTTGCAACTTAAACAAACCATGATGGAGGGATTTTTTCGTTCTCTTCTAACCGCATGTGGACTGTGGACATGCTGCATCTAGCTCGGGAAGGGGGTTGAAAATTAGGACTTAACCCGATGGGGTGATCCGAGATAAACAAAATAATGAACTAAGGAACTCGAGTTTGTTTAGATAATTATGTGGCTCAGAGAAGATCTTTAGATTAAAAACGGATGATTCATTTCGCAAAAGATCAATGACAGATGGGCAAGATAGATCGGATCTGTTATTCTGGTAATAATGATAGTGCATTGAATTGAGCATCTATTCAATTCTATTAATATTTATTTTATGCATTACGTCGATAGTGGTGACCTGGCGGTTGGTAGGCTGCTGGCTTGTGTTGGGTGTAATAATAATGCAGCATACGGTATTAAGAATTTCATGGCCCACTGGAGGGCGAGTTAAGTGAAATAGGCATTATACGTAGCTCTATTTTAGCATGATCATCGTCATCCACATCCCTATCACTGGTTTTATCAAGATAGCTCGCTTTTAGGCAACAGTAATTCATTGACCTTTTCATCAGCCTGAGATACATTCTTCATCTTCTTCTTAACCTTTTCCATTTAGGTATGAAAACTTTTTTTTGCAAATGTAAACATGCAATGCGATGGCGATGCGCAAGAACCAAGTATCAAGCGTATTTGCCCGGCGGACTCAGAAGATGAGATGGATGATGATACGGAGCAGAAGAATATTTTATGCCATAACACAGCAATAAAAAATGATATACAAGTTTGTACAAGACAGTATTTTATTTCGAAAAGGGATGAAAATTGGGGTGTAATCGTAACAGTCGAAGATGAAGTAGAAGCCCTAGATAACTTGTATTGTGTGTTGTAATAGTGCTCTTATTATTTGCATATTGGCCTTGTATCAAAACATTGAATCTCTCTTAAGTAAAGTAGAAATTGTATCATGAAGAATGAGATATGTATATATAAACAATAAAAAACAAACTTAAATTGTTGGCTAATACCATCTTCTTCTTCTTCTCCTCGAACGAACGTCGTCGCCTTGCTTGCATTTGCTCGTAGTCATCATGATCAACATGCAACACAGGAGACAAGCAACAAAAAACAAGAGTAGCAATTTCTTAGGACAGAGAGAGAAGAGCCTATTTGGTTCGGACTTGATCTCGTTTTTTTATTGAAGATAGTGGAGGAATTGCATCTTATTTGATAATCTAGTCATCTCACTCCACTACTACTACCACTACTCAGCTCTTGCATCACACATCGCATCACATCACATCGTCATTTTATTGAAACTGAAGAAATAAGCGGAGAGTGAAGGATGTCAGCCAACAGGCAAACAGCGATTGTGTAATGATAGCTTTCGCGATTCTCCTGTAGTCATTAGCATATTGGCAAAGTATTCAGATGCGATTCAAAAATTATGCCTTCAGTTTGGGTGCGATGGTGGTGAATTTTAAAATGAGTCAGTGGCCTTAACTCTGGCTTTCAAAATTATTGCATATTTTTACAACCTTGTGAGTGCCTGTGCGTGCATACAAATCCAATCAAAGGGGATTGGATTCTATGCCATACACCAGACATACCTAATCGTAGATAATTAAGCGCTTAGAGCAATAAATGCAGATCACAAAATGACTAAACCTTCCTTATTTTACTTACCATTCAATTCATTGAGCCGTGCAGAAAAGAAATGAACAAACGCACCTGCCAGAAATGATGATCAGCTCGGTCTTTGCATTATTGGTTCGGTGGTGGATCAAGAAAATATTTGGGCTGCTGTTGTTGCGATCTTTGCAGAGGATGAAAGTACATAACTCTGATTGCCTCAGCTTCCACTTACGGGGTGGAATGCACAAAGAAATTTTCTCTACTTTTCCCTCAAGGCTTTCTTCATGATGAAGATGCCAATGAAAGGAGTCATGAAATAAGCCATGAAATTGTATTATGTTGCTTGCACTGCACGAAGAATAAATTACTCTGGATGAGACGATGCGAAATATTTTGTGGAGTGAAACAAAAGAATATTACATGCTTAGAATAATGCTCATTTCTCTCACGGCAATTTGCATGGGCATCAACAAACTATTGAGACTTTACATCACTTTTGCATGACTATGACCAACTTCAATAGGAATGATAATTTCTTTGCCGTCCAAACACCAAAATGGATTATTGTGAGTTACCTTTAAGGGTTAATTCTTTTAACGTTTCCATCCATCATTTACGGAGAAATGTGCTGTTATAGATGCCTAAAAATGCAAAAAGTATTTTCTCTTTTGTGAGTTCGTGAACTTGCTTCTTTTCCTCCTCAATATCCTGCAAAATGATTATCGTCATTTGCGATCACCTCTAGGCCACTCTTGGACATCGAAATACAAGACAAAAATAAGAGTATCGTGCTCTTTACTGACTTGTTTCCTCTGGTACGTGGTGGTGGTGATGTAGTGTGGTGTGGTGAATGAGCATCATGCTAAAATGTCATGCTTAAAAGGTCAACATTTTTTAGAGACAATCTAGATAATTGGGCACGGATGAACGGATGCTGAGAACATGATTTAGACTTGGACATAAGTAACGTTACATGTTTTCCTCCTTAACCAGAAAATTGAGTGAGTGCAAATGTGAAATGTTGTGAATTATGCAAAAATAACGAATAAAAAATTGCTGAACTTGTTGAAGTTACTGAACTCTCTTATGTCCGTCCTGTCAAATGAGACAGAAGCTGTAACCCAGCAGTAGTCATTCATTCCCTGGTAGTCCCTTATCAACTGGTCATGATCTCCACAAGAGTCTAAAAAGCTTTAACTTTTTTTCTTCATACAAGCTTACTCGAAACGTCATCACGAAGTGCGAAATGTAGTTCGGCTCAAAAAGGATCGTTTTTTACTGCTTCTCGTTAATTGTTATCTCATTCTGCCATTCTAGCAACAATATAGCTGCTGTTGAGCAGAAGCTTTAAAAATGTAGGTAGGGTCGGTCATTCATTCGTTTCGTATCTGTTTTTAGAGGATGCATTAGCCATTCTTCTTGTCTTTTTTGTCGCAGATAAAAGTGGAATTAGGAATGGATGAAAATATCATTAGCTCATTGAAACGATCAGGGAAAGAATCCGCCTTAAAGATGTACTCAAAGGTTTTTTAGGGACCATTTATTCGAGCACAAGCTAAGCTGAATGATATGATAGTCAAGTCAGCAAAATGGAAACATTTTTTAGATGTGATTAAACCTCAATCAAACTCTTGTAGGTAATGCTTAATGGCTTTTACGCAAACCTAATTCTAGGTTAAAATGACATTCTGACGCAGGTTTTAATTGATCGAGATAATGGGGGCCGAATTTATTTCTATCCCATCCCTTGCATTACCGATGAATGAGTCCTATCTGTTTTAGACATGTCAAATTCCCGAGTCTGTTGATTCTCTCAAAAGTCGGGTTCTTTCGTCAGCAGGTGGCTATTCTACTCGCGAAACCAATGTTTTTGACATATTGCAGACACAGGAAAAGAAAAGATGCTTTTACGATTGCCAATTACACCCATATCGAATGTCCAAAACTTTGTATGATTCTCTATTTTACTCCAACACAAGAATAGCATATTTACAATAGGAAAGATAAAAAGACGTCATGTTCGTCCGTATTCCCTCTCTTCAGGACAATTACGCATTTTTATACTACCTACAGACAAGACAAGACAGTCGTACATGTATCATGAGACAGCATTTTTTTCTCAAACAATCCTCACTAAAAAATGTAAGTTTTACTTACTACTACAGCATGTCGTACGTATAGTATTTATTAATATTCCTCGTTAATCTTTTATTGCCATCTCACTTGAGTCTCAAAAGTTCCTAGGAAAAAAAAAGAAGTACATAGGTATACCTACATACCAATATCATCAAACAGGCTGTTTGGCTGACAGTTAGGTACGTACAGATTAACTGCACCTATCTGTCATCTCAAACCAATACAATTACCATACCTTCGTCATTCACTCGAGAATACTTTTTTTTACCAATTTACATTTTTATTGTCAAATAGGCTCGAACTTTAATGTGTTCGTTCGCACTTGTGCAAATCAAGTGGCGAATTTCCTCATTCATCACAGCGAGAGGAATTAACGAGCAAAAAAAAGTGTGAGAAAAGTAATTGACACGTGCTTAACAAGCACACGCTTAGTGAATACGTAGGTATTTACATCGAGCAAAGAACACAATAGCGTAAGGTCCAGTTAGTATTAGTAGAGAGTCAGGTCTCGTCCCAGATGAAAAGACGATGACAATCTCGATGACATTTCTCGTTTCAATCAAGCAAATCAATTTGCCAACCCATTACGTACAGTTTATTCAATCCCCGACGTGATCCTAATGGATCGGATAATTCAATGATATAAGAGCCTTCATTCCATTCGTGGGTTATATGAGCATAGCCAATTCAATTTTTGTCCTAATCTGATACTCTCATAGATTTTTTTTTGTGTAGGTATTTACTAGGGATTTTAATACCAAAGTTCCTTTTCCACGAACAATGTCCCGTAGAACAATTTCGTGAGTGAATGAGTGGGCAGCAGCATGGCCATGCTTATGCCTCCCCACCAAAATTGGATTTTTATCTGTAAATTGTGCATGTAATAATTTCATTTTATTCAGAAGTCTCAAAAGTTTCGACTTGACACGCTCGTCACTCACTCACTCATTCTTGCAGAGTGATCAAGTTCGGCTTAACCTCGCTCCATATATAACCTTCCCATTGAAAAGAAGAAATGAAGAGATTAACATTTATTAGGGCCATTATTGAATCGCACAAAAATCACACTCCTTTTTTCCTATTGTATTTCGGTATCGTAATTGAAGCAATAATTTAACCTTTACATTGAGCACACAGCGCATACACATGCAAATGTGGTTGGTTGGTTCTATTCAAAAATCTACAATTTTTTTTTTTTATGCAAAATATTTGGCCTCCGTTCCGTTACTTCAATTGTTACACTGACTTGGCCAGTTTACACTCTGTCAAAAGGAATGATTCGAGAGAAAAAGCGAACAAGATCCATAGACATTTATAGATATGGTATAATGATCCCTTTAGAAAACTCTTTTCAAATGTTTTAACAACGATAATCCTCCCCTTTAAAGTTGAAAATGTGCAGAAAACAACCGCCAACAACAACTACGCATTATTGCTTATAGCTTTGTTGGCTGGCCGGCTGACTCTCGGCTTGGCTGTCAACAATCAGAACGTAACCGTAGACCATATACTTACATTTTCACAAAAAAAAACTACGTCTATCTTTTACTTTTTTGAATTTGAATAGTTTGACTACATGACTCGAAGAAAAAAAAATGTTTCAAGTGCAAATGCAAATGCACAGGAACGCAACATTCATCTTTTATAAAAGGGTAGGTTTCCGTATGTATGTATCCATTTTGAATGCGTGTGGGCGTGTGTAATGTCCATCAACAGGTTACAAAATAAAAAGGAATTTTTGTATTAGGATTTGGTTAGTTAGCGAAACAAAAAAAAATGTTGCAAAAATAGGATTCAGGATTACCTTTAAAAATTAACAAAAGACCCGTAACCAACCTTGTCTTTCGTGAAATACATTTCAGACTTTTGGACGTAGTCGTCAAAGGCTTGGGCTTGGCTTCAGCCCTTATTCAGCTTGGCCTGGGCATTTATACTTTTATGACTTAACACGAGTCATTCCCATCTCCAAATGAGGGTAATTCCTCATTCAGTTTTTTTCCTGATCTACAAAATAATCTTTTTTCTCTGGTAATTATAATAACGTACCTTGATTATGACGATGACGATATTTTTTGTGAATGAACTTGGATTGGATGATGATAGGCAAAAAACTGAAATTAGCTATTGAGATCTTTTGACTCATTACCTGTGAACATGTGGATCCTTGATACGCCCTAGCTTTAAAGCTGGATTTTAATCACTTCAAATGAACCGTGACATATTAGTAATCATTTGGATTCCTGAGAAGTATTCGTCATTAACATGATTGTGATTGTGACTGAACTGAATATATTCGTGTGTACGTGTGGACCATACAATTTTCTCGCTTAGCTTTTAAGTTTTTATTGATATTTCATGACTTTGGTTGAAACCTAATATAGATCGAGAAACAATTACTCGAGGGAGGGAATGGATCAGACGAGATCCTAAATACTCTTTGTTGCCGTTTGATCAGATAAAACCGTGCAATTAGACAATTCACGCTAATCGCTGATAAAAAATCAAATACGAGATATTTTTCTTATCTCACAAAATCTATTCTGGAGTAGGAAGTCACGATATCTTCATAAAAAATTTCCATTTTTGAGCTTTTATTATTACCAGAGTAATTTACATGGACCAATTTTGAAACCAAGTTTTTAGCCAAATCAGTTTGCGGCACAGGTATGCTGTCATCATCACACTATACTTATGTCTGTGAGCGTTATACGCTTCAATTGCTTATCTCTATCATTTTATTGTGTTCATCTTTCTCCACTAAAAAAAGTAAGAACATTTTAATTTTCTTCACGCGCAGTAGTAAGCAAGTACTCAACCTTGAGACTTCGACTTGAAGCTAAGGCGCTTAAAATTCTTAATGATTTTAACAATGCAAAAAAGTCCTTAATACCAGATGACATTTTTTTTCTTCTGTATCCGGATTGAAAAATTTGCAATCTCACCGCATCATTATCGTAGTGTCCTTTTCTTCAACGTCATCTCAATCTAATTGAAAATTCTTCATTGCCGAAGAAAATTACGCAACGTTCATCCTCAAAGTCCAAGCTTACTGTAGTAATCATTATAATGATGTCAATACCTTATCTCATGCTGCCGATTCCATTGATGACTGACTCCCTCTCGAAAAAGAGCAAATAAATTTCGTCGTGATCTACTCTTGGATGTGGAAATAATGCTTTTAGGAATAAGATTACTAGATTAGAAGTAAAGCCGCTGGCACACGAGTATCCGCAACCTCGGCAAGGCAAAAATTGCGAATGTAACTAGCAACGGAGGCTGAGTAAAAAAAGTAAGGAGACTATTTTGTCCTCCCCCACCGTATCTTTATGTATCATCTAGAGTAAAGAGCACTCGCAAAAAATTATTACTGCAATTGCAAAATTTTTTTCCTTCAAGTAGTAGTAATCGTAACAATAATGGTAGGGTTGGTCATTTCATTTTTCCTACAAAAAAATAAATCTCTCTATCATTTACATAACATGTAATAGTAATGGCTCAACTACACACAACTCAACTACTATTACTATACCATAATTTCTTTTAGAAGCTACTTTTGAAAAATCCACTCATTCATGCATTCAGTCAGTCAGTGATTCACTCTCATTTCTCCTTCTGATCTCATCATCATCAAGATAAAGAGAGGCGCACCACCTCCTCCCGCTCGCAATGTTTTTCTAAATGTCCGTGAACATCGTGCACGATTTCAAATGATACCTAGATAAATATTAGTTTAAAAAATGATACATGATGGCCTGCATACGACCGCAAAAATTGCTCTACTGCTATACACACAGTTGAAGACAGAGTCATTAGCGTCTCTTTACAAAAACTGAACGTGAATGACAAAAGTGATTTAATATTTTTTTCTCTGCAGTAGTAGTATTACACACTCGTGATTGCAAATTTTTGCTTAACTTACGTAAAAAAATAAAACTTAAATTAGTTCACTTTCTCTTCTCCTCCCACCCTTTACAAATTACGAGCAAGCAAGCCAGCATCTTGCCTATTACCCCCTCACTTAAGGAGACTTTGTTTTGCGAACGTGCAGCAAATTTGTTATCAATCATCAGCAGATGATTTAAGCCTTTTGCATACATATAATCTTGAAATCTAGTATGAACAGTCTTTAATCTCAAGTTCCGGACGGAAGCCCATAAAAATTCCACATACAAGAAAATTGAGTAGGGTGACATGCAAAATAATAACAAGTTAGAAAATGAGTTGAATTGTTAACATGCTTTGGGGTAAATGATGTTTGACAGGTAATCTTAATCTTTAATTTTGTTTTATAATATTTTTTTCTCCGTTTATCACTAAACATTAAACTCACTTTGAATTTATCAGATAAAGATGAACTTTTCTGAAAGGGGGAAAAAGAAAGATTATTCATTTTGTGTGAGCTTCTATATCAGTCATCAACTTTGTCATTATTTGTCCCACTTGTTTACACGAACAACAGGTACGCAATATTTTTTACATCGATGATGATGGTATGGTGTGGCGTGTGCCTGCTAAGTGAATGCACCTATTAACAACTTTTACAATTTTAACTGCCTAATTATACTGCATAGGTTTACTAAACGTTATCACTACTACTACTACCGTTTATAAATTTTTATTGTTTTCTTCTGATCAAAAGAGATAATTGGATTCAGTGCCCCTAAGCTAAAAAAAATGCTGGGTTTGATAGGGATCGTTGTCGTATATTATTCCAAGAAACAGGTAAAGAAATATATATAAAAATATATACATTTAAATAAAATAGGAAGTGGGAAGTTGCAAATCATAGATGGACTCTTAAAACGTTTTATATTTCATAAAAAAGTAAATAAACAAAAGACTTGATGAATAAGCTTACTAATGAGTTAATGACGAAGAATTCCACTTAAGCAACAGTATTCTAGATGAATAGATAATGACTTGCTCGGGAAGATAGCTTTATGGCAAGATTATGTAAAAATGACATATCCGCTGTTTGTGTCAATTTCTTTATGCGTATGCATGTGTGTGGCATGAGACATGACTCCATTTCAAATTTACTTAGATAAACGCTAAAAGAAGGAGGCAAATTGTGCAATAATATTTTCGAAGCTGACTTAAATCATGAACGATGTATAGGTTGCCGATCCACGACTCCAATTCCAGACAGCTCTAATTTCACCGAAAATTGTGCTTTGAGTAATTTATGATGAAAACGAGAAACAGATTCCACACGATTTTAGTGTAACATGTTGACTGGGTAAGTAGGTATTCCGAGACTAGTCTAGCACAATGATCAGCCTTTGCTCCTTGTTTATTATGTCGACTCATAGTTCGTGACGTAACCGAGCGCGTAACTCCGCAAAACCATCATTTTTCATTTTCTTACGAGATATATTTTTCATAATAATGAGTAATGATATGCGGGCGACCACTACAACTACTGCAGCGAACAAGCATCCTTTTCTTGTACAAACGAAAAAAAAATCTTATGAGAAGCGAAAATTCCGACTTCACTCACCAGACAGTAGCAATCATCCACTTTTTAAGTTTCCAAACCTGAAATTTCCTAGTTCCTAAACTCATAAATAAATGTGTTTTTTACTTTTCGTTTGACTTGCGTGATTCTAAAATATTCCATGTTATTTTCATAAGTGTTATACTTATCACGTTAAGGGCTTATTTCCTCTCCATTCCCTGTCTCGGGAAGCTTTAAAAAAACAGCAGCAGCCGTATGCATGAATTCCACGAACCTCCTGTTTAGCAATTCATACAACATCATATCATCGAACTTTTTTCTTCCTTCACAAAAATCAACTTTTGCGGCTTTTGAGGGTCTCGTGAAAATTAAAAATTTGTGACTGGTTGAGCTTGAGTTTTGCTAGGTAAAAAAGGTCAATCCATCCATTTATTCCAGTTCAGTTTTTTTATCGTGTGTGTTGTAGATTTTTTTACTTAAAAAAGCCATTCTGGTTTCTCATCACGCTTCCTTCTCAATCATTTCTCCGCGTTTTCATTTTCACGATAAACTCCAATTATTTAATTTTAAATGTTGTAAAGTGTTTGGATGGAAATTGCAGGGAGTCGAGAGTTGAGTAAGCCGAGGAGCATAGCATACAGACTGTAGTACTTACTGCATAACAAGAAGCACGGGAAGAGATCAAAGTCATCATATCATCATCCTTTCTTCCTTCCCTATCTCCTCCCGAGTGAAATGAAATGCTTGTTATGCATATGTATGTGGGAAAAAAGTGAATTGCATGCTAATATTCCTCCTCTTCTCCTTGAGAAGGATGATGTTGATGTACAATCATGATGATTACGAGCATGTTATTTTATAATGAAACTATATATCATATCACAAGTCATATTATTATCGTCATCCCCATATCCTTTTTTCCAAGTGTCCATCTTCGTCTTTCTATCGCACTGCACCACCACTCCATTATTGCAATACAGTGCAATCCCATGTACACCCTCAATAGAAATGCAAATGACAAAAAAAAGAAGTTGGAAAATAAAAATAAATGCTACTGAGGTTGCTTGTTAGTCAAAGAATATACTTTTTTCAAAAAAGACTCTCGAGTCGGTCCGTCGTCGTCGTCACGGCCTGCCGCCTCCACTAACACTTACCTTTACCTTTATGAAGAGCGTCTTCTTCTCCAAACGAAAAACACTACAACTTCTGCGACAAGGAATATCAATTGGAGAACACCAAAAATACCTATTACTCTTCAGCAGACAAGAGTTGATGTTGCTGATGATGATGATATGTACAAGAGAAAAAAATATTTCCCCGATAATGAGCAGTCAGGATTAGTGTTGTTTTCTACAACTGTTGAAAAAAAATGATTGTAAATGAATAATGAGCTACTATTATGTTTTTTCTGTTATCATTGAACTGTGAAAGAAAGGATGGTCCTCTTCTTCTGAGAAGTAAGAACCTATCATTTATTTTTTTCGGATAAGTATTTTAGGACTCTATTCATGCTTAGAATTCTTAAAGAGGATTCGCCATTTTCTTACAATTATGATGATGATGATGAAGACACTGGAAATTTAGAGACATTCACACCTGAATTGAATTGAGTCATTTGCTTCATCCTAAATTTAGTAAAGCAGGTCAATAGCACTCTTTAAAAAATGAAGAGATGAAAGGAACCATGTTATTTTTAGCAGTAAAAAATGGAAATATGTAGGTATTATTTATTCAAATGGGGCCTATAAATCAAGGTGACGCGTAAATGCAAGTGTCCGTGTAAAAAACCACCCATTTATTTATTCTTATGAAAGGATGTGGACATGTGGACTAGTAGCTTACTCAAAGTCATTCTTTTACAAGATATTTTTTATTCATAATGAATAATGAGTAATCATAAAAACGTTGCATATAATAATAATAATAATAATAATAATAAAATGAGTTGTTGCAACTTGTAATTGCGGTTGTAGTACAAAAAGCGCTCCTTGTCCTAATCACATTAAAAGAAAAAAAAATCGCTTCTGCCTTATGGTGTGGTGTGTTTTTAGAGTAGCTACTCAAGCACATTAATCGAAATGATGGTGATGATGGTGGTGGTGTATCATCATCGGCAAATGATCCATTGAAAATCGCGCGAGTGAAAATGTGCCCATAATCATGATCATTTCATCCTAGATTAGATATGAATTAAAATAGAGTGAGTGCTTTCATTGCCCAAGCTGAGTTTGAATTGAGAATAATATCATCGTCCGTTAAAGAGTGATTTCTTTTTCGAAATTATTCATATTTACATGTGTCGTGTCGTCCTCTCAAAGCTATTATTATTGCTTCATTATCCTATTAAACCATTAAGTACGCATTAGAAAGTGTAAACATGCTTATTAAAAAGTATAAGCTTTCTTGTACCTATATGTGTGCTTACGTTAGTCAATGGGCTATTTACAATGTTCAATTAGCCGTATCAATTGGATAAAAAGGGGACAAGACAAGTGCATACATTTATATTTCTGCATTGGATTCTTAATGAAATGAAAGGAAGCAGATGTTGATGTTACATTAATCCATTTTTTAAAATAAAAATGCAAGAAAATCAAAATAGGTAATCTCTGAACAGAAGCTAACATTCCGAATCAAAATATTTTAGAGATTTCTTTACAGATGCATTTTTTACGGTGGCTAAAGTTGACCAACACAAGGAATAATCGTCTTTTGTACTTTCGGAAGAAAAAAAGGAAAATCTTTTTCTATCGGATTTCCTTCTCCCAGTCTCAGTCCGATTTAGAGATTAGATAAAGGGACGCCGACACCAAGTGAACCAAAGGAAACCAGCCTACAACACTTTTCTTTCTTTCTTTGGAAGAATTTTAACAGGATATTTTTGGACAAAGTTTAACTCGCTGAGTGGATTTTAAAATAACTAATACCTTTCAACCATGGTAATGCGAAGCAATAATTATCTTCACAAAATACCCTGGATTTAGTAAGATATTTTTAAAATGTAGGGCACAAATGTGTTACGATGGAAAAAGTATTGGGATGCCTGATTAGACTTTCGAATTCTTCCGTGCATCTCGAAATGAACGTTTTGATACCCAAAATGGGACACTTTTCCAATCCGAAGATCA
>JAHZMX010006518.1:0-12805 GCA_027743895.1 Seira musarum | reverse complement strand
AAAATAGTTTAGGTAATCAGTTTCTTGGTTAAGTTTCATTGATATTTCGAGCATTCTTCTATAAGTACCACAAAGCATTCATAAACTGATATGCTGGTATGTACCATGCAATTATTGAATAGGATGGAATAAAAGTGTAGCCTATTGTTGTGTACGTGCATATGCACTTTTCGGGAACTAATTTACAAACTAGTCAAACTATTTTTGAACAATCAACTTAAATGTGACAACCCGATGGATTATCGCTATGCGTCCAACGTTAAACAAAATCTAACAGGGTTCTCTGTCAGACATGGATTCACCAATAAATGGTTTACACATAGTTTACTCAATTTCTTTTGATAAATTTAGCTCTAGAGTTTTACATTGTGTGTCACTAAAAGCAGTCGCAAAGTAACTTTTTGGTGTAGCAAAATTTTGAATTTTTTACAGCTTCTTAGCCGCACATGACTTGTTCCAAAGTAATCCACGTAATCAGTTTCTTGGTTAAGTTGCATGCGTATTTCGAGCTTTCTTTAGCAAATACCTCAAAGCACTCCTAAACTGATCTGCTGGTAGGCAACATACAATAATTGATTCCGATGGAGTAGAACTGTTACCTTTTGTTGTGTACGTGCATATGCATCCCAGCAATCAAATTTACAGACTAGACAAACTATTTTTGAAGAACTCACCTAATTCGCGATAGACTATCCCTTTACATCTAAGATTACACGAAATTTATTTCGGTTCACGACGAAGATAAAAGTGATCTATTCTTAATTCTTTATTTGATCGAAAGATTCAGAAGTTAATCTATTATGCACGCCATGCGCACAATAACGAAGCTTTTGCAGCGAATGCACATATGACACCAGTATGCGGACACAAATAGATAGTTTAGAGAAAGTTAAATCGTAGGTTTTACTCAGATGTGGAGTTTTCCAGATTGCGTCCCGGATAGCAGTCGTAAAGTTAGTCTTTGGAACAGCAAAATTTTGATGGCTTTTTTGCAACTTTCTAGCCGCACTTGAGTTGTAACAAAGTTATCCAGGTAGTCAGTTTCTTGGTTATGTGTCATGCGTATTTCGAGCTTTCTTTAGCAAGTTTCTCAAAGCATTCCTAAACTGATCAGCTGGTATGCAACATACAATAATTGATTCCAATGGAATAAAAATGTAGTCTTTTGTTGTGTACGTGCATATGCATCTCTGCAAGCAAATTTACAGACTAGGCAAATATTTTTGAAGAACCAACCTAGACGGCGTTCGCTTTGTATCTAAGAATTAAAAAACTCTGCAAGCAAATTCGCACACTACACAAGCCATTTTTAAGAACTAACCTAAATGTGAATTGCTGATGGATTATCGCTTTGCATCCAAGATTACACGGAATTTGGCTTGGTTTACTACGAGGATAAACTTGATCTATTGTTTATCCTATATTTTCGAGAGATTCACGTATTATTCTCCTACGCACGCCATGCGCACATTAGCGAAGCTTTTGCAGCGAATGCACATATGACACCGGGATGTGGACATGAATAGATAGTTTACTCAATTGCTTAGCTTTTACTTTAAATAACACAAGGAACGTAGCACGTCAGAAATTTGCTTTGACTGAGCACTGATCTTTTTATTTAATTTTTATTTATTTTTACAAGCTTGAAAAGTAAGCAATTACCACAGCTTCCGCATATTACAATTTCTAAATGATTGGTACATCGTTTTCCACTTCAATGCATTGCCATTCCATCCTGACCAAACCTCATCCCACAAATGCTTCGCACTAAACTTATTGCATTCTAAATCGTTTCCATTATTCTTGATAAAGATGTGTGAATCTCTAGTGTTCAGTGCATTCCAGTAAAATGACACAATGTACGGGATGCTAGCTTCCTTCCACGTAGGAGTTTTCAAGACGTTTAGGTTCAACGGCTTAATGGGTATTGAAGTTGAAATTAAGTCGAAAGTACTATTACAGCGTTGCAGAAATGCAGACTCTTTCTGACTCATAAACCATCGAAACTGATGGCGCTTGGGCTTGGTCGACACTCCAAATATCTTGCTTTTCGGGTATCCAAAAACTGGCGGTCTGGTTGCCGCAACTGCATCAGTAAGGGCCTCCATGAAGTCCTCCACATCATTTAGGCAGCGATCAAAGTCAAACTCCACATTTGAAATTTTACCCAGTGATTTCGATGGTGATGAATATGATAATGGGTCGAATGAAGCCAATGAAATGTGTTTTGATTGTTGAAACTGCAAAATTAGAAATGACGAATGAGACAAGTTAGTAAATCCTAAAAAAAATCCTACTCAAAATGTAAGACTGATGTTGATACCTGTTCATATGCGTCTTTACTGAGCAAATTTCTGTTGAAAACGAAGCTGCCTGACTCCATACATACCGTGTAAAACGGAAGAAGTTTCCATCCGTGAATTGCAATTAATCGCACTGCTTCGATTAAAAAGTTTACTTCTTCTTCGGACGAATGATAATTCAAAGACACTCTGACAAAGCCAGGCTTTAATATTGCGCTGTACTTTGCAATGGAATTCTTTCCATCCTTGCTGAAATTGTAATGAATTTGCGTGAATAAATGGTACAATCTTATTTTTATTAAACTAGCAGATTATGTGTACCTTTTCTTGTCCCACGAAAATAATTTAACAATTGAGTTGCCATCAACACCCAAAAGGGTCTCTCCATATGGACCGGCACACATGCATCCACCCCTGCACTGAATTCCAAATAAGTCGTTTAAAAGTGCCACGACAAAATTGTGGTGAAGGTAGTAACCCTTTAAAACAACACAATCGTTTTTACCATTCAAGGTGGACTTCATGAATATACTTTAGATAGTTCCTGTTTCAGTTAATTTCTTACGGTTTCCAAGTGCTGAATCAGAAAGGAAATGATTGGGAGTCTAGGACCTGTGGGGCAACCCAAGATATGAATCTGGGGGATTTCGTTCCAGGCTTTCAAAACTTTCCTATCATTCATTATAAATGCACAACTTAAGATTAAAATATGCTGCATGAAATAATGAAGCGATCTTTTAACTGGAGCAGTAATTATTACCTGCAGAACATCGCCTCCCGTTCCACGATGAAATCAGTACCGATAGTATTCCTTGTTAGGAAAACCAAGCCTAGGCGGATGGATCCTACTATGTCTGGAGTGCCGCCTTCCTCTCGCTCATGAATTTCCTATCACCAAAAATATTACTGTGCTCATATTTTTTCTTTTATGTGAGAGAATTAAATTTTTCAAAGTGCTCAGTTCAGCTAACTTACCGAGAGATATTTTTGTTTCGTGCAAGTCGTGTACAGAACAGTTCCACCTCCGACTTCGTGGGGCACTGGGTTTCGAAGGACGTGTCGTTTTACAATAAGAACCCCTTTATAAATAAATATGTGAAGTTAAGTATATTTTTAATTTAGACATGTCACGTCCCGATCATGTTCAATACCGATAATTATCATAAGAAGTTCGGTCACTCTAACATCATCCGTTAAAACGCCAGTCACATTTGATCCCACTGAGAAGCTCCCTACTATTAGCTGATTTTTGTCTACCGATTGTGTTTCCTTTTTCAGACTTTTTTCTAAAAAGTCGGTATCAAGGTGACCTGTTGTGTGGTTCATGGGTACTTGAATCACCTTCGAGGCTGCTTCCCTCCAAGGTAGGATGTTAGAGTGGTGCTCAAAAGGGCCAATGTAAACGATCAATTTTCTCTGCTTTGGATACGTAACATGATGTAACAATTTATGGACTGCTGAGGTTGATCCTGATCCACAAAAAATGACTTCGTCGTCTTCACTTGCTCCAACTGATTGCTTTATGATTTCCCTTGCTTCATTTCTAAAACATGAGGACGATAAAATGTCAGTACAGTACAAACTACAAACACGGATGTTGAATTTTTTACTTGACATATGCTTAAGCTTACCGAAAAATCGTTGTTTGGTTGGCTGTATTGGAGATAGTTGTGTGGGTATTGGCGTAATGGGGAAGGACTTCCCTTTCAATGAAACCTTCAATTGATTTGAGAGCCTTACCGGAGGCTGTGTGGTCCACGTATGTATCTGTTAAGTCAAATGGACAGAAAATCAAAACTTTTTTGGAAACAAATTCTCTTTTCTTTTCAAATACATAAAAAAATTATGTCTCACATTTTTTCCATCCGAATGGTCCCAGGAAACCCGAATCACTTCCAATAATATCCTCCTCAATCGAAGTTATTTCAGAATTGTTTGCTTTCTTCACGAACGTTTCCTCGGATGGAAAATGGGAGTTTTCCCACTCTTCAATCGTCCCCCTGTGGTGGTTTATAATCATACTGGATGTTAATAAAACACAAGTGAATTTCCAGCTCAAAAAGTGATTTGATTGCAACTTTTCTGGGAAAGCAGTGATATTTATACCATTTTGAGATCTATTTTTCAATTGATACTTTTACGTCAATTGGTATTCCGTTTGGTGAGTTTGGCAAATTTGCAGCTTGGCAAGATACGAATAACTTACTTGATGAAAAAACCAACAGCCAAGTCAATGCAAATTTTGTTTCTCCACAATTCATCAATCATTGACATTTCTTCCAAAACGTCCAATTTATTTGAATGATAAAAATGGTTTTAATATGAATAATCATTCATTTGGCATTTTATTTTTTGCCATACTCATTTACATTGTCACTCGTTTGGGTGTTTTGTTTTGAATTATGCTTTGTGTATTTTAATTTAAATGTCAACAATTTTATTGACATTTTTTTATAAACGTACATTTAATAGGTCTATTTTTCGCAAGCGATATATTTACGTCAATTCTTGATCTACCTACCAGACATCATAAAATGAGCATAAAAATTCTAGGACAATGTTTTTTGCAATGCGATTCACAAGTTCAAGAGTCGGTGCATGCTGACGTCAAATGAGAACAGGAATGACAGCTCGAGGTATCATGTTTCGTTTGGTATTTTAATAAGATGTTACTCAAAATGATGCCTGTTAGCCTAGTAGCAATAATGATATTTTGTCATTTCATTTTCAGGAGACAAAAACAAACAGTTTTTTTTGTGAAAACATCCTACATCCTCCCTGTAAACAAATGTGTTTACTCTAGTGAATTTTGATCTCTTGAACCCAATAAATAAATTAGCTTACTTAGGTCGCATTTGTAATGCGTTGTCGACATTTATAGTTTAAAAACTTATATGGTTTCTAATAACCCTTTAATATTCATATTTAAGGACCAAACATGTCATAAATCTCATTTAGAAGGCCAGACATCATTTGAATCGATTGAGAAGAAAACGAAGGAAAAGAAAAAAATGCAGGTTCCCGGATTAAGCAAAACAAACAATCTCAAACTCATTTGCATTGACGCTTCCGATGTTTTGTCGCAAACAACACGCATGAAGACTATGACCAAGAAATGAGCAGATTTATACTTTAAAAATAGTGTAAAAATCAATAAACACATGATTTTCTGACGCCTATGACTTGTTATTCAGGTTTTTAATATACATTATTGAGTACCATATAGGCAATATGATGTACCTTCGTCTTCCTAATGATGTGCGTAAGTTCATTTATAAATAGACAAGTCTAGTGATTTCGAATCGTTGCTTATAGTCATTGTAGCAATAACTAGTGACTTTAACATGTTTCTCTTTCCTCAAAATATTTTGTCACTTGTCACATTTTAATTTATTATTGCCTTTTATCATGATTGACTACTCAGTACAGGTATTTAAAAGATGTATTTGCACAACAAAAGAATTTCGTAAACAAAACAATAAACGATTTGCAAACGTTTGGAGTCTACGCAAGTATCCAGACAGACTGGATAGTTCCAGTAGTTCTTATGTAGTGTTACATCAATCAAAAATCGATGAAAACTCAACAACATCAACGACATTTTAATCGCGGTTTTTAAGTTCATAACGGAAAAGTAATTAGCCATTAAATTGAATTTATTAATGATAATGATGTGTACTTCACATAAAATTGGTATAGAAATTTAGATTCGATTACGAGGTTATCGATACGTATGCGCGGAGGTTTAGGAAGTACTTCAAGAATGGGAAGGGATGGTCATAATCTCGTACTGTTTGAAGCTCCATTCCTTATAATCTGGAAGGCAAAGCAATGCAAAGTTAAAAGATTCTTATTCATTTTTAATTGAATGAAGTATTGTGGGGCAATACTCAGCATCTTCACTTACTCCTAGGAACATAACAGCGGCCAACACTCTTAACAACCTTTCCAAGAGTTGTCGTTCCTTCGAAATTTACTCTTCCAATATAAGTGGTTTCATTCGTGTTTGGATCCGTCCCACATGGTAGGGCATTGGCAGGTATGTTACCCCCATAGGTTCGAACCCATTCCACGCTTTTGACGGGTGCCAAGAGTACCTGGAATTATAGCTGATTGTTTTTTAATGTTATCGCTGATAATTTTCGTGGTTCGTCGAAATACCTCAAAGTCCTTGGTCAATTGGATCTCCTGGCCGTTAAGTGGAAGATCACAAAATGTTGTGTTGTTATGTACAAAATATTTCCCTGGAATGATGTATCCTTTATGATTTGCTCTGCATGGGTACAAACTAACAGATCCATCCATTCCTGGTGGATCCAGCTTCATGTACTCCAGCAAAGGACGAATGTGCTTGTCGCTCACCCATAAAAGATCGGAATTCAAGTCAGTCGTTGCAATAGCCGAATTCGAAAGTTTTCCGAAACAACAGAAAAGTCCCAGAAGTAGGGCCGCCCTTTCCAAAATCTTCATGGTCTATTTAGATCCTGAAAACAAGAAAAAATGAGGAGAGAATAAGACAGAAAAGGAAAAACTACATAAATTTCGAACGTTCGCCTCCTTTTTATATCGCGCATTTTTTTTTAAAATTCTGTGTATGAGCGATTGTATTTTCAAATGATGGTCGTAAGAGTTCGTCATAAAATGTTTAAGCAGAATTCATTTTTTCCCTAAATGATTAAACTTTATGAATGATAAAAGTATTTTGTTTTATCTCAGTGATCAAATTTTTAAAATCTGGCATGATTGATTTTAATTTAATGTTATTATCCATATTGGTGGACACTTGGAAGGTATTCGGTTCTTGAATAATTTAAACTACGAAAATGTCACTTGAAAATTATTGTGTGTGCACATCTTTTACGGCAAATGACTGGATATATTTTTTTTAATTTTAAATTTCCAAGGTCCTAACAACGCGATGCAGCTGGCAGGCGACATAATTTTAAATAATTAGCATAATTTTGAACATTTAGAATATGGAATGTAAAACGTTGTCGTTGATTCATTGCTAACAAAGGAAAATCATATCTTGATTTTTATTTAATAACATTTGAGGATCGCAGGATCCTTTGCGGCATTACAAAGTTTTTACTGCGCAAGCAAACAGACATTTACACGAATAAATTATTTTTATTGCTTTGTCTTGCGTCCTTCAACAGTAATGATGAAATAGTTTTAAGAGTTGTTCGTTGCAGGTGAGTTATCAAAATTAATTAGTGTCGATGGAAAACATTAGTGCAAAAACTGAGTAATAAATTTCATTTACATATTCATTTTTTGTTATCCAAATGTTAACAAGGAAATTATTCAAATATCTTTTAAACAATCATCTGAAGAACATATTGACGCTTAATTGGTAGTGCTTTGCCTCGGATGCAAGCAATGAACTGCATATTTAGAATAATTTTATAAACAGTTTATTTGATAACACCGTCTTAAAACGGACGCATATGAAAATAGTGTCAATTCCGGAAAATAGTCTGCGCCATTTAGAATTACAAGATTATAACTCATCACGAGCATTGAGGACGTTCTGAAAATTATAGCTTATTTTAACAAGGCCTAAATGAAGTGATTTTATCGTTGTATCCATCTCCGACGTAGCTTTCACTCTCTGAGATACGATAAGAATTTCCTGTGCATTGTGAATCAGTGAAATACTCAACACAGCCAAATTTGACTTCAATGCTTGTTACTCTGTCGTTCCACCAATCCCCGTGGAAAAACGTAACGCACTCATTCTCCTGAAGAAGAATTTTCCGCACGCGACCTTTATAATTTCTGTGTTCGAAAAGCTGAACCCCGGTTTTGAGTTCACCTTTGAAATTGCACATGCTGAGTGAGGTAATTTCGTTGTCCCAACTTGTTTCTCTATCCATCATTTCATAGCTCAAGTCCTTTTTATCTTCACAGAAACAAATGGAATTGCCTCTACAATCCCTATCACTCCACACACGAATGCATTTGTTCTTGAGTATGACTTGAGTCGCTCTGTCATTCCACCAACTATCGGCATTCCACGAAAAACATTCTCCCGGTCCCGTACTTATGATGGTTTGACTTCCAGCGCCAACAAAGTTTCCGTCGCTGTTTTGGTAGAGCGTGACCGTTGATCTGTCCTCTGCACCTCCGTAGTTTCGCTTTCCAATATCACAGTTGGAGTCAGGATATCGAAGTGATTGATACGAATATGCCGCCCCGAGCGCCCAGTCTGAGACCCAGTGTTCGCAATTGCAGGTTAGAAGGTTGTAATAAATGTCACGTCCTTTGTAACCGTGAATATCTCTTTTTGCTCTCACAACCACGTCTGGCAAAACTCTTTTTGGAAGTATCCAACAGTATTGTTGGGACGAGCCTTCGCGGTTATGATATGAAGACCATGGTTCTTCTCGCAGTTTGCCTTTTCCACTTGTTTTGTCACCTACCATGTGTGCCACATCAGAGGAAGAAGTTGCTAGCAATTCGTGATTCGCAAATGGATTTATTTGACAAACAAGGATATCCCCGGCGATGAAGTTTAGATTTGTCCAATGCTTTCTTTGAATACCCGAAGGAATGGAAAGACACGACTTCCAATATAATAACAGCAAAAAATAAAATTGAAAAAATTGAACTTCTTTTGCCATGTTTATTCTGATTGGAGATTTATTTCCTTCGATGTCTCGGTTAGGTATGGTATGATGAATTAAGAATAGTCTGCAGTTATATACTTTTTAAGTTTCGCAAAATTGAAGAGGCATATCGCATCATACCAAACATATTACTAAAATGTGATCTACTAAAGATTAAGGAGTTGTGTCATGTCATAACGTTTTTCGTGGAAGCCATTTTTCACAATCATTCCTCAATAATGTCCGGTTGGATTTGGCGAAACAGAACAGCTAAGAAAAACGCAAACTGCTCTCTGCAATAATTTATTATTATTTTCAGATGTCAAAAAATTATTCAAACGGCAGATGCAATAAAAATGATGAACATTTTGATTGACATTTCACATTTCTCTGTAGCTGTTCAACTATTTCTCTGATCATATCTGGTAGAGATAAACGTAAACAAATCAAATTGCTGGTCATTCATGCTTAAAGTAGTAAAAGTCAAGATTTTTTAATGTGTACATGACGTCTTAAATTTTCATCTAAATTTAATGAATTTAATTAACAAATGTTCGTGCTAAGAATTAGCGGAGTTGCAAGCGCGTAATGCAGAAATCAATCTGAAGTATTCACTTTCAAATCAGTAATAGTGAAAAGGACGAATTTTGGTAGCTAAAGTGAAACATGACTTGAGTAATTCCTGGAATAAGTAAAATTATTCTTCACTACGTCGTAATTATTGATCTGTAATTCTTTGATTTTTAGCCGAAAATGTATGTATGAAACATTCAAAGTCTTTGTGTAGCATGTGAAGGCAAAGTATGATGTAAAATAAGTTGTCTTTTATTGCCGATCAATCAACCTTTTACTGACCTGCATGAACTTGTGTAGCAGCGTGAAAAAAAATGCTGCGGTAAACCTGTCATGTAGCTTGGAACACACAAGACACTAACTCTTTTATAAACAAGGTTATGTCATATTTTAAGTGATTTTGAATGAAATTATGCGTATGAATTAGATCAATCTTTATTTGTGGAAATTATTGAAACATGAAAGTAATTATTTTAGTAAAATAATTACCCCAAATTAGATTAAAGTAATCATTCACAACGAATACTAAAGGCGTTCGGTTCGTTTTTACTGATTTTGATTGGTCTCGTAAAAATTACTCCTGAAAATTTATACCAATTCAAAAGTACTAGCTCATTCTCCAGAACTTTTTATTATAATAGTGTATTTTTATGTTATGCATTTTCTTTTATTCTTATCATTTTAAGGTCATCTACTGCTCACTATCCAAAAAAGTCTTTCCAATCCGGTCCATTTTTTTCGTCAACCATTTGAAAATAATACAATTTTTAGCGTCAAAATTTTTAACTGGTCATCTGTGACATATAAAAATGTAGAGCAAACAATTCTCTATTAGGTGCAGTAGAATTTTTTTCAATTTTCTTACATGCCCCTAAAGTTACACTTCCGGTTTTATGGTTTGGTTGCCATAAAGTTGATAGACTTGAAATATTGACATATTTCTCAGTCATTACAAATGAACTATTCATAAAAGTTAGAGTAAAGTGTAGCCCTTGACCTGCTGAATCTGTTGCATGTCTCACATGGACCAAATGTGTTCGTTATTGGGATAAGATGAACCGCTTTTTATAATTGTTCCAGCGGTCTTACATTTCTTGACCAAGTAAATTGTTCTAAGAATTGCTTCCTACTGAATTCCGGCCAAGCTTTAACCGTGCATGAAATCCGTGATGTTTAACCTTTAATTTAATACCAAGGTCGTTTTTGTCGGGGTTCTCATCCCTGATTTTGAAACCATTTTGTGCCCGGAAACTTTAAAGTGGTCAATTCCGATTCCGGAGCGTAATTGGTGAGCAAATCGTTACTTTTCACATTTGAGAAAGTTATGTCATAATCAGAATTAACGGCTCTCTTAACCAAACAAGATGTTTTTTCATCTTCTCTGGTAGATAATTTTTAAATTAAGCTAACATAATCAGTAAAAACAAACCGAACGCCTTTTGTAAATCACTTGGAGCCAACTCATTATAATAGTATAAATTAAACAAATATTTCGTAAAGAAGTTGACATTTTTGGAATTTCCGATCCAACAGGCGTCCAAGGAATGTATAGAAACGACCAAAATTTCAGACTGACCGAAACAATACTCTTTAGAATCTGTAAAACAAAGCATCGTCAAACATTTTCTCTGCATGGATGCAAGTTGACAGGTCCATCTTTTCCCGAAGAATCCAGTTTCATGTTTTCTTGCAATGGGCGAATGTGTTTGTCGCTCACCCATAACAGATCCAAGTTCAAATCAGTTTTTGCAGCAGCAACAACGAAATTCGTCAGCCTTCTGAAACTGCAGAAAAGTTTCAAAAGTAGGACAGCCTTCATTAAAGCCTCCATGGTTTCCCTTTCTGCCTTGACAAAGAGAATAAATGATGAGAGAATTAAGAGAGAGAAAGACATGAGACAACGTAAACTTCAAACATTCGCCTCTTTCTAAATCAAGCGACTTTTCAAAAAAATTGGATATGATCGGGGAATTTTCAAATGACGGTTGGAAGAATCTGCCTTTTTTCCGTAACTCCTGAAATTTATTTATTTTTAAAATTATTTACTATACGTAATCAATCAAATATGTTTCCAAATCCGGTATGTTTAGTTTGAATTGAAATTAGTGATCAATATTACTTGTAGTAGTAATTCATCTTTCAAAATCAGCAGAGCTCGAGTATCATGGTGGCTACACTTTTTGATATGCCTTCTTTTGAGCGGAAAAAAATTCAAAGCAATTGTCACTATTTTGCAATGTGTATAACACATTGTGTAAGCAAGTTTGTGATGTGTCCTTTGACAGTACTTAAAATGATGAAGTTTTCCCTTTCAGTTACGTCAACAAAATCAGTCACTCTCCATGGGGAAATAAAAAGTAAAAAAATTATGGGATGCTCAGAACTACATTCAATTGACTTTGCATTTATTTCCTAAAAGTTTTATAGTGTGAAACGAACACAAAAACTAAAAATCTGTTTATTATTCAAACGATCAAATGACTAAAGTAGTAAATGTTAAATTAGAATGGATTTTTGAATCACATAAGCTCATAATGTTGCATACGTATTTATTTAGTTTGATTTAATTAATTAACAAGTAATAAATACTGTCACAATTGCATCAATATTTATTTATTATTTACAAACGTCATAAAAGACTTATACTTCCGTTAGCAAGGTCTTAATGAACTGATTTCATCGTTATATACACCCCCGACGTAATGTTCACTCTGAGACAGACGATATGACCTTCCTCTGCAGTCGGCGTCATTGAAATACTCGACACAGCCAAATTTAACTTCAATGCTAGAAATTCTGTCGTTCCACCAATCCCCACGAAAAAATGTTAGGCACTCCTTCTCCTGCAAAACAATTTTACGATCGCGGCCTTTATAATTCATATGCTCGTACACCTCAATCCCGGTTTCAAGTTCCCCTCTGTAGCTGCACATGCTCAGTGAGGTAATTTCGTTATTCCAATCTCTTCCAGAATCCATCATTTCATAACTCAAATCCTTTATATCTTCACAGAAGCAACTGGAATGACCTTGGCAATTTCTGTCACTCCAGACGCGAATGCACTTGTTTTTTAAGATGACTTGAGTGGCTCTATCATTCCACCAACTATCGGCATTCCATGAAAAGCATTCTCCCGGCCCCACACTTATAGTCGTTTTACTTCCAGCGCCAACAAAGTTTCCGTCGCTGTTTTGATAAATTGTGACCGTTGATCTGTCCTCTGAACCTGCGTAGTTTCTATTTCCAACATCGCACTTGGAATCGGGATAATGAAGTGTTTGATAGGAATATGGTGCCGCGTGTGCCCAATCTAAGACC
>JAHZMX010006517.1:0-20697 GCA_027743895.1 Seira musarum | reverse complement strand
CGATTGTGCATCATATTACTTATACCAGCAATAACATTCTTCTACAAAGTATGTAACTACTACAACGACGATTGCTGCTACAACAACTACTACATATGATATATGAAAAGCTGCTCCTCATACACAAACAAGAGCAAGGATGAAAAAGTATTTTTTTAAAAATAGTTATGCATTTTTGAGGATTTTTTTTCAGAAGGAGCCAAAGCCAAAACAACAACGAACGGCACAGATTTTTTTTTATTTTTATGATCTAAGCAGAAAGAACATGAATACAGCAAGCGGTTTTCCTACGTATCTCTGTATATAGGTATTACACGAGAGGAATTAAGATTTTTTTGTTACCATCACCATTTTACGCAAGAAAGGCTTACAAAAACGAGAAATACGTAATGCGATTGATAGTATGTACGTACATATATGATTTGAGGTATATGAGACGAGGTATAACAAAGTCTGTAAAATATATGAATCTGTTGCTACATTCCAACATACCATCAGCATCTTTTTTCATGAAAATGATGATGCATTACAACTGTGTATGCACATGTAGAGGAAAAAATTCTTTACATCACACATGCAATCAAGTTGAAGCTACTTGGGCACATATGAAAATGTGAACACGCAACAAGATTATCCATTTTTCAGGATGTAAGGACGACGGCGATCATCATGCTTTTAATTTGAATGATGATGATGATGATGATGACGACGACGACGATGATGATGATAATGCTGAAGAAGAGGCTGTTCTCCTCTCTTCTCTGTGTAATGTAAAATGTTTGAGGAGGATGTGATGTGAAGCAAAAAGAACAGTAAAACTGACTAACTGACTAGTAGATTGCTTTGCTGGGGATTTTGTTGCTTGGAACTGGATGCCTATGGTTAAAGCAGCTAAATTAAAGAACGTCAAGCAGGAGCTGTTGAGCACAATAAAAACCAAGAATACATTGTAAAATTTTATATGCCCACCTTGTTTATCAAATAGGTTTTGACGAGACGAAGAATACGACGAGTTCTTTTTCACAAAACCCATTAGCGTTATGATGTTGATAAGACATGTGAGGATGAAGATGAGATGAAACTGTGAAGAAATTATGCATTTTTCTTTAGATTTTATATCCACATCAGACCAGGATATTATTTCTTTTTAAACATTCAAAAAGGAGTCGATTTCATGAGCAAGTCTAAACTACTTTGAGGTAAATATATGGGCATTCATTCCCGTGAGAAAGAACATTTTTTTAAACCAAAAGTTAGACTTCAGGATCAACTTTTTTGGTAGGCAAAGTTATTATGTATCAAGTTTTGCTTATGGATTAAAAGTTTTCCTCGAGTCGTAATTATGTAGGCAGTTAGTAATTAAAATGATGATCTTAAAATCTAATGACGTTCGTTGTTCGTAATCACGTAATTAATGTTAATCGACAAGGGATATAACAAAACTGAGCGTCTTCAATATGAGATTAGAATGATTGACGTGTTCACGTTGTACGAGCGTCTTTCTGATGACATTGCACCTAAAAAGCTGTGTCATGTTGTTGGTGCAATCATAGGTATTGAATAAGCAAGCAGCTACTACTACATCTTTTAAATGCGTCCGCCAATAGTCTGTCAGATTCGATATAAAAAGGGGAAAAAATGCTTTCTTGCGGCAACGCAATATGGCTGATACTTATCTGATCTATTAAAACGTAAACTGAAATTGAGAGCGAAGTAAATCCCTTGCAATAAAAATAACAGGAGGAAGTAGTTCTATCGTTGGGTGGAGAAGGAGTAGGTCGAAAACTGGTGTTAATAAATTTGCTGCTTATGAAAGAAGGATGCTATGTGATCTGATTTCCTGCTTCGCTGCTGGACTGCTTTATAAGGGAAAGAAACGGATCTCTTCATCATGATGAGTGATTCAAGGCAAGACAAGATGTTTCCATTTCGGAAGTCAAAACAGGAATGGAGTTTTCTACTTCTAGCTCTACGTTTTATGAGCAATGTCAACGAAAGGATGGAGAGCAACTGCGCTTTTACTCCAAAATAACGTACTCAAATGCGTTGTTAAAACTACTAGACTACTCATCTTATTTTAGTCTGTTTTCCATACTATTGCATGATTACTTTTAAGAATTTAGTTTGAGGAAAATACTTAATTTTGTATTGACTCATTACCAAAATGAAAACTGAGTTAAGAAAATTTGGTTTTTAGAATTAGCAAGGTCACAATTCTGTTTTTCTCATAATCCCCCTCAGATTGCTTGAACATTCATTCTTTTGAGACTCAAACTAAGCACATACCAAAGAACCAAGTATGCATCATAATACTTGAACACGAAAAATATGCGGAGAAACTGGCGTTTTAAATTTTTAATAACTTTGGGCTTACATGAAGTTACATTGGAATGGGATTCTGCAAGCTAATCATAAAACCAACATGCGTAATTCGACAGACCCAAAATATAAAATAAAATAAATTAGATAGTAAATATGATATCTCATCCAACAATCTACTTATCTAAAATGTTTCTCGTCTCATGGAAGTAGACGAACCAAACTTCCGTATCCGTTATCTTCAAGTACACATCATTTTGAGAAATTATGTATGGATCTTTGTAGAGCTTCAACATACTCACATTTGAACTTTATGTGAGAATCTTGATTGACCAATAATACATAGGGTCGATCGATCATATACGAGGTGAAGGGTAGGGAGGAAGTGGTAGACAGAGAGAATCTTAGCAAAAAAAAAAACCTGAAGATTTTCAACCTTAACAGCATGGCTATAAAAAAAATTGTCCATGGAGTGGAATAGAATGGAAGCTTTATCCAGTTTCTGATTACTTCCCGGTCAGCCATCCGTTCTCTATTCAAGAAATACGATTCATGAGATCTTCCGCACACCTTTCCCTCTCTCTCTCTCCCTTTACAATCGGGCATGAAAAAGTGTTTTCTCCATTATATTATGATATGATACATTCTTTCTGGTCCCTCCTACCAGATAGAATTTTATCTAGATTAGAATCATGGAAATGAAGTAAAAGCAAAGAGAAGCGGAGGCAGGTAAGAGTCTTACAGTTCAACCACAATTTATTTACTGGAGTCCTCTCACACGATACAACTTTTGAACAGTAAGAGTGCAGTTGTTGAGATTTTTTTTGGCTGGCTTCGCATCGCTTCTTTGCTTTGTAGCATCCCAACTTCCCTGTCTGGAAGGATAGCGTGATTCCAATTTAAGTAAAAATGAGGAAGCGGGGGTCGCAATATCTGTATGAAACACTAAAAAATTGTGAGGAAGAAAAGGAAGATTAGGGATGCGTACTGTAAGGCTGAAGTGCAAGCAAGTAGCAGACTTGGGTTTTTCGTAATGAATTCCGTGTAGCTGTCTCACTTCACTTTCACTTAAAAGGGAAGCCACTTTAGGGAGGACATGTGCAAATGAGTGTTTAAAAAGTTATTTTCAAGAGAACGCAGTCAAGGACTATATAGGATTTATTAAGTTAGCTCGACATAAATATAAAAAACTGCATTAGGTACATTCCATAAAATGTTATTACTATCCCTTTACTAACGGTTCCGGGTAATGCACCACCATCAACCGCATTTTGCAAAAGGGCGCATGATGCTCGCTCAAGCTGGTAACTAGAAAAGGTAACGGAGGTTTTCTATCACTATGACATTTATTGTTAGTACTCTGCTATGTGGCGTCGGTTATGAGAACATTTTTTACATGGATTAGTTCGTTCCTTTTAAAAAAAATGAACTCATGCGTAATTTTAATGAATGGAAAAATTTTGTTTCCATCATTACCTCGACGAAAAACAATCTGATCTTTTTTTTTCATCAAAGCAAAGAATGTGGAGACTTCAGTTTGTTTGCTTCTGTTGAAGGCAAACACCCTCGGTATAAACTTTAAAGAAAAGCTGCGGATGCAGTGAGCCAGAGAAAATGCATAGATTTGAATAATGCTGCTTTTTCATTCCCCAAAGTACCTCTTTCCAGGTTAACATGAATCTCCTTTACAAAACTCATGGGAGGAGGTGGATGAAGGAGCGCTCTTCAACGCACTCACACAAGAATACGAGGGGTTCCTTATAGGTTCTCCCATAGGAAGTTGGAGATATTTTTAGTGCCCGATTACTGATTGCTGATATGCAGGCGCTGCTGCTAATGGTTATTATGGCAAAGGAGAGAAATGGAGGAAGAGACTTTTTTCATACTGCGTTAGTCGCTCACTGTACCCCAGTACAATTAAATGTGAATTGGTAGCTGTTTTGCAGAGAAAGCAAAATAACTGAATGACACCACGTTGTTGTTTTTAGTTGGCGTGGGAAGAAAGCACTAATCTAACATAGATGGGATAGCAAGACTGTGTGAAATTTCTCTTAAGGCTGTCTTGTCCTGCATATGGAAAAATATTTCATATTCCTATCTTTTCTCCTTACCTCTTTAAAAGGCTAATGCCTAACTAAAAAGGGAGCACGCTAACTCCCACAAAGAAGAACCGAATAAGTCTACAGAAAAAAACAAACTACTAGAACTATGCCAGTCTCACTCACTCACTTACAACACCAATTCCACTTTTCTGATGCATATGATATGAAACCACGTTGAGTTGTGAGACAATGGAGCCCCACGAAGCTCCGTTAAAATCATTTTCTCCTAAGTATGCATACATGATTTTTTCATTTCATATTTGCCAGGAAATGGTGAGTTCCATTTGAAAATTGTCCATTGCATGCCACTCTTTTTCATGAAGGGCCTTTCCCTCACACTTCCTCTCAGTAGATCAGAACACGTTTCCATTTTGAATGCAGACAAAAAAAAAATTCTTTTTTTTCACATAAAGATGCTGAAAAGAAAGAGTGTGTGTATCGTTGGTTCATTGTAAGGAATCTAAACTTCTCGACTTTCACACGGACTTTCATTTTTCTCCATTCACTACTAGGAGTCCAAAGTCCTTACGATAAAGACTCCGATCACATACACTACACACATTCATTTATTTTTTTCTGCTGTTTCTGGAAAAAAAGGAAAAAATTCGTTCCAGGTATGCAAGTATTTTGCATAGGCTTTGTGCTTTCACTTCCTTTTCCATAAGATATCCAGTAACTTCATACTGCCTTTGAGCTTCCTCTCTCTTTTTCTCTGCTTGCCAGTTCTTTTTTTCACAATGATCGCTGTAGGAATGAAAATGTTTTCAGAGGTTTTCAATTCATACAAATCTGTTTCGTTTCAGGTTTCTATACGTAGTACAATATAACTTTACCCGTGAAAACCACAATATCTGAATTTTACTAAGGATATTTTATTTTAAAAAACGTTCTTCATATTTTCTGCTTAAGTTCAATGTTTGCTAGAAACGAACATATTTTATAGCTTTTTGCGATTAATTTCGATGATATTCGTAACAATTGGATTGTGAAATTCTTACTTAGCTCGAATGAAGAGAAACATTTGTAGTCTCGTACTTTTTTGCGAAACGTTGCCATTCCTAAATGATCCTTTGGGCAAGGCATAGTTGTTAATAAAAACTACACCATTCGATTCGCTTACCAGACTAGTCTCTTTCGGATTTTTCACTAGCTGAACTGAACTCAAGCACTTTCTCATTTAAGAAAGTGAATGCGCTTCTCTGCCCCTTCTCTCTTTCTTTCTCTCTTCTCCACACACTCGCTCGTTCGGTTTTAGTGGCGAGCTTCTTGGTTCGCGTGAGACCAGTTTTGTTTCACTCATTGTTGGGCTCAGACATGGTGCTTTTCTCCTCGCTCTCACTCTGTCTGTGTTCTTCACTCGCTAACTGACGTTCTCCTTGTCTCTCACTCTCATTTTTTGTTGTATTTTTTCGCTCATTCTCTGTCTCTCCAGCCTTCGCTTCCTCTGTACGTGCTCCACTTGAACAGAAAATATTACATTTGATTCATCATCATCTCCACTTTCCCCCTGTCTCTTACTTCGGCCAAAAATAATATTTCCGAAAGACGAAGAACAGAGCAAGTCTCTCAAATCCAAAATGAAGGAGGTGGTTAAGCGATTGACTACTAGTGCATAGCGGTCAAATCGTGGCGGTGTTGGAAAAACAACGAAAGAAAAAAATCAACTACATATTGTTTGAGCAGTCACGATCATAATCTGTTTTGTTGTTTTAAGTCAACGCATTGCTTGATTCCAAAATTGATAATATAAAACATTACTTTCTCTCAAATGCGTTTTTCAACAAATGAACAACGAACGAACGACAAAAAAATAAACGTTTCAATGAAAGAGCAAAAACGATAAAGTGGAGTAGTTTCCTTATGTGAGTTATGTTTACAATACTAGCTCTGTTTCGTTTTTTACCAAAGTAGACCTTTTTCTATTTATATTTCTACAAGGGAAATCAATATGTCGAAGTGTAATCAATCTGCCATACTCAATAAGGAAACTCGCGATTAATGCTATGTAATTACCAATTACAAACCATGAAGGACAACGGACTTGAACTTTGGAGTCATTGATTTTGCCAAAAAATAAAAATAAAATTCGATAAACTAGAAATTTGTTTGCGCTTAATTAAGTCCGAAAATAAAATAACAAAAAAAAGTACTGAATTCCTCTCCTTCCATGTAATTCTTGTAATAATCTTCACGAAGTACTACAAACAGTGTACAGTTGCATTGCAGTAGGACGTCTATCCAGGAAAAAAAGTTAAGAAGATTTATTTTGTTGAGATACCTATAAGCTTAAAGTAATGGTTTAACAATGTAAGTGAAGCTGGTGTGACCTTAGAAGCTTGAAGATTTCACAGGAGAAAAAACTTTGTAAGTCCAAATGATGTGAGCAACTCTCTTTTCCACGTTCTCTGGTAAAGCGCTAACGCGATTCCCTTGTTCTCGCCTTCCTCTTTTGCTATGTACTTACTTAATATAGTCACTTGCCTTTCATATCTGACTTGCGTCTATTTGCCCCAGTTTTGACCAAATATGCTGCATGGAACTCGAAATTTCAGTTGAAAGAATTATTCGTATTTGGAAAAGAAAAATAGACCTCATAACGGCTTAAAGAGACTGCATGATGATCCCAAAGCCTTAGGTTTATGGAGGGATAAAAAGAAAAGGCTTTCTCTGGTTCAATTTCAATTTGGGCAAAAAAAGTCGTTGCTTTAGACTTAACAAACAGTACCTACGATCAAGTTAGAACGCTTTTTCTAGTCAGTAAAAGGGTGGAAACATTCATAACAGCAATCATTAACAGATTCAGATCAAATAAAACAGAATACGCGTCACGCGGAGCCTGAAAGTAAATTTTTGAAGGGGAAATGTGCAAAATAAATAAATAAAGAGCTGGAGGCACTAAATGAAAACTTCTAGCCACAATGGAGAATAATATAGAAGCTTTCAGTGCAAAAATTCTTTCCTTCACCTCAGGCATACTTTCTTTTTTTATGACGAATCTCATCATCAACTGAAATTTTTGGCGTTCCATGCATTCGACATACCTTTCATATTTCTTTGCTTTCATTTCCTCTTCTGATGCATGAATCTATTTATATGGAAAATGCATACCAAACTTTCATTTAAAAAAAGTTTCACATTTTATCAAGGTTCTATTTTTCCAGTTTTCATCATGAAATTATCTCTGTATCTGGTTTACTTGTTCATTTGTTCTAGAATCACACACAATGCTTTATTCAATCAGGAGATTGAATGAAATATTCAGATAAACAGCTTATTTAAAGAACAAGGAACACGCTCTAACCATATTCATTCTATCGTCATCATGACAATAAAACTATAATGGTACATCCAATTAAATAATTATTGCATAATGTATTATGGTTCTACATGAGTATCAAGTTGTTTGCGTAGTCATGATTCATTTTATTGTGTAAAGTTTGCCCAGGGACGTGTTAATTTTTTACACTTACTTCCTCATGTACCTTAAAATTTAATACATTAAATGCTTTTCGTCCCTTGAGTCCGACAAGCTTCCGTTGCACTCCAAGTCATATTGCCTCATTCCCCTCCATAAAATGTAAGCAGATGGGGATGAGCATTAAAAGCGACAGATTTTTTCTCGGCACTTCATTCTACATTACGCGTACTTAAAACTTTATCTAAAAGCAGAGTGAAAAATTTGTAAATTATTTTCCACCTTGTACACGCTTAGCATTAAAAAACTGAAAAGACAAAACTCATAAGTTGACGCCCACGAATAGGAGGTTCGTCCATTTGTATATATACTCTCACTCCTATACTGAGTCTGAAATTGTTGCCGCTTTTTTTTCATTTTTATCTTGTACTTAAAAGTTAACTCTTTTTGCTTTTAGAATTATTCAGCAGTCACGACTTGAAAGTACAAAACTTTGTACAAAAGCCTCTTATTCTATTACTATTCTTTCTGGCGTTTGTGAATGAACAAAACTTCATCCTAAATTCTCTTTGCAACAAGTCCGACATGAGTAGCATTTCGTATGAATGAAGGAGAGATGCAAAGAAACCCGCGGGTTTTCATATAAATCTCCTCTGGGCACGGGTTAAGTATGACAAGCTTGTTTTAAGTTTGATGTTTACATTACACCCTACACAGATAATACACAAATAGAAAGAATTTCATCATACAGCCAAACCAGGTAGAGAGTATGTAGCCAACCCGTGTTACTATTTTTTTTAAATGTCAACCATTGAATTTTGTAACCCATCGGCAATGAAGATCTCTGATGAAACATTTGTAATTTCAGACTAGCGCACACATGTACCGAAAGAGTATATGTTCATTTATTTTTCCACGATTTTGTTTGCCACTCTCATAGGACATGATAAAGCATGTCAGTTTAAATCCGTCGGGCTTTTAAGTCTGAACTTTTTCCAAATTAATGTTATGTGTATCGGCGAGTTTGTATCGGTCGACAGAATGCGCATACTTCAATCTTCCTTAGAAACTGTCCACATCCCTCTCCTCTTTTTTTCCACTCGTTATTTTCTCCTTGTCCCTCGAGTGATCCTCAAGTGATTTACCGGATCACTTAAATAAACAAAAGAAGTTGTACTAACGAACTGCTTGTTTTTAGATACATAGGTGAACTAACTGGACTCACAATCCAATCCACACAACACAATAAAAACTTTTTGAGCAAGTGAAAGCATAAAACAGAACATAAAATTGACTTCTTTTCTATGGCAGGGCTATAAAAGAAACAAACTCTAAATGGATAGAGGTACTAATGTAAATAGTTACTACTACTACTATTGCTGCCGCTATTGCAGCTACTACTACTCCTACTCCTCACTGCCAATACCATGTTTACTTTCTACAGACTAAAATAACATTAAAACGGTTTAATACTTCAGTTCCACTTGACTTCGACTTTTGTTTGTGACACCTTGAATCTTTTCCCTAAAAGAGAGCCAGTGTCACAGTAATGAACATTTTTCATTTGCTCGGATCTTTTATGCACGGCTAATAGAACAAATCAAATTAGTTGCTCCCTCAAAAAATACACATTTTGAATGAATAAGCCACTTGAGATGCCTCAGTCAGAGACAATGACAAAAAAATGAAGGGCACAGCGACAGGGATCAAGATCGAAGATTGTTTCTGTAATGAAGAAACTTTTCCAATTCTTTCTTAACGGCCAGGTTTGAGATCCCGGAAACTTTTATTTTTAGGGGCAAAGTGAGAAAAACATGTAGAACATGGAAAAGAGTACCCAAAAGGAACTGCGGGCATTCTAGATTCATATACAGAGATGCTTTGCCGTAACCGCTCATCATCAATAAAAAAGGTGACGAAATTCTCCAGTGAAATCTTCAGGCTCACGGTATGGTACGGGACTCCAGGTATAGGAATGGTGGATGGAGTAAGCACGTTGCTATACGATGAAGTGAAAAATGAGCGCCTCGTGTCATAACTATGTGTCGTAAACGAGTTGAATGATGAATGTTTACTACAGCATTGCATTATGAAAGAACGTCGCCCATAACTCACCCGCAGATTCTGTGATACTCTGAAAGAACACCATCAACATCATAAAAAATCAAGTTAACTTCATTCCTCGCTTTGTTTTCCTGTCGGTAGCCTGTTATGAAGGAACAATCGACTGTCTAATTTGCGAAAAAAGGACGCCGACTAGTAAGTAGCAAGTGACAAGATCTCTTCTTCCTCAATAAAGAAGCCGTGATGCAATGAAAGACATGATAAGAATGCGATGGGAAATGGACAACGACTACAACAACTACTAGTAGAACTACAAAGAGCGAAAAGAAACAGTGTTCAAGGGTTTTTGCCGTCCCCATAATAATCGTATCACTAGGAAAAAAATCCTGTCATCTCTGCATTGCAGTGGCGAAAAGACGATTTTCTTCCTTCGCTTCTTTCTTCGTTACTTAACTTATTATGATTATCCAGTTGGTTGCCATTCCTTTTTTACGCGTGTATACTCGTCATTATCGCTATTGTATCACCAGCGGCCGCACACAATGAATGTGAGAAAAGCCACAACACTATTTTACTTACTTTTTTTTACTACGTAAAAGGAACATTTTTCGATGGAAATGTGCAACTGTGCATGAGACGAGTCAATTCTGGTCAAATCGGACCGCCTGATTTCGTTACGTTACGACCAGGGACTTTGAAATGAATGGCGTTTTTTATACACACACCGACCAACTCCTCTTGGAGCATATATAATATGCCTGTGTACGTGTTAAGGTTTATTGATGCATGCAAAGTGGAAGATGAAACGCCATAGCTTAACCCTTTCACAGTCGTAATGGTAATCACAAGAAGAGAAGTGACTCTTGTCATGCCCCGGTTGTGCATAACCACCTAAAATGGTCACTAGTTAATACAGTTTTCTTTTATCTTGTAACAACAGAATAACATGTATGTTGTTTATTAAGGGCATTGTTCATCATTTCTCGCTTTCACCAACAACATTTGAAGCTATCTGTTTGTACCAGTGACAACTGAAAGCCTGGCAAAAAAGAAGATTTTTTTTCACCGGTGCCAAAAAATCAAGAACAAGGGGAACCCTACACCATAATGTTGTGGATTTGGTTGATGAAATTAGTCGTTTTTGTGGTGATCATCTTGTCTGCCATCCTTGGCAACTCCCTTGTCATGGTTGCAGTCTACAAAAATCGCAAGTTGAGAACATGGCAAACATTGTACGGGCAGTGGTTGTGGGATGGAGATTTTGGTCAGTTTATGTGCGATGTAAGTTGAATTAATGAATAGACAAATCCATTAATTATTACTCTTCGGGAAAAATAATGATATCATTTGTTGAAAGATGACATGGAAGCTGAACATTTTTACATTCATATGATGTTATACCTCATTTTCATTATTTTTCCAGGTTTGGAATTCATTGGATGTCTACTTTTCTACAGGTAAGGGAAAATTGAATAATCCTACGTAAATAAATGACCCCAATTGAGAAATAGATAGAGGGGGCGATGATGATGTTAGGTATGAAACTACTACTGAGACTTGGCGTTAAGATTAATTTCATCTTTGAAAGGGAAGCCACCTACTCGCATTTCACTTATTCAAGCAATTTAACCTAAAGATCAAATGACGGAGTCTTTTAGGGAGGATACAACTATATTGCCTGGCATAATCGTTATAGCTTTCCGGTATTACATATCCCGAACATCACACTTCCCCGGCATAAAAATTTTATAGCTTGGCCATTAATACCAGTTGATTCAGCTATGCAAGCATCGTACGATATTATTTCGAGGTCGCAATCACAACCACAATGCGCACAGTGGCATTTGATGAGCTAATTCTGAAACTACATCCCAAAAGAATCAATTGAAAAAAATCAAATCGTAAAGATTTGGCCGTCAGGAGTTAAAAGCGTGGAAGTAATTAAAATAGTCATTAAAGTTGACCGTGGAATATAAAGTGAAAAATTAATGGCAATCAATTGAGCGTAGCTTTGAAGCCATTGTCTACCCCCTTTCAAGTTTTTTATGATTCAGCATTTGACCCTGTTATATGACTTTTTTCCTTCCTCAAATCAATATGTTCAGAGCTACTTTATTTTATGTCATTTTTACGATAAAAATATTTATTTTGCCACGAGGCATGATGAATGCAACAGGAATGCCTAACCAACAACATTGGATGACTTTTTGGGAGCCATTGTTCGTTTTCACAAAAAAATGCGCGTTTGATTGAAATGCTAGAAGATAATACAATGCTGACGTGGGACCTTATTAGCAAAAGTCCCTTATGAATGTAATTTTAACTAAAAAAGAAATCCATGAAATGCGCACTAATTATGTTGCTGAAGGCATTAAATTACAAAACCATGTTTCTAAATGTATATACAATGATTATCAACTCATGATCAGGACTTTGATCAATTTCTTTCTTTTGATAAGGAGTATTGGACTAACCTAATCAATTTAAATTCCGATTTTTTTTATCTTTTCAGTGTCTATCCTTCATCTGTGTTCCATCTCCATTGACAGATACTACGCAATTTGCAAGCCACTCCAGTATCCATTGACGATGACAGCAAGGACTGTTCGCATCATGCTGAGTAAGTAAAAACATGTTTTTGCTTGTGCAACACCTTTTCTCTGTATCATCTTTCACTAGGGAAGTTTACCAGTGAATTTTAATACGATACAATGCATGGTGTAGAACACGCTATAATTGATGTCTTTCCCAAAAAAAACCGAGGAAATACGTCGTGTGGCTACAAAATGACATTGACAAACCACATGTTCATTGAATAAAATATAGTGGAGAAACTAAAAACTACAGACGCAGACAATGGATTGACAAAACACCACTACACAAAATATCTATAAATCGTGTGTGGAGTTCTTAAAAGAGTACTACATATCCTCTCTTCAAATTCATTTAAACCTTTACCTGTCTGTCACTCTCTATTTTTGGTCAAGGAGTTTGAAAGCGAGATACAGTGTTACTACTTATTATATCATACAATTGAATTTTCATCGCCCTAATTAAATGGCAGTAATGGACTTCCAAATGAATGTACTAGACATTGAATATTAATTGCTGTCGGGAATATTGTAGATGTAGCTCGTAGAACGTTTCTCATTTCTAAACTACCTGCTATGCTCAACAAACAAATTATTTGTATATGACCGTAGCTTACGCCGACGCATTTTCCTGGTTTCAAAAAACCAACAGTTGAACGGGAAAACTGGAGTTTAAAAAGCATGAGTTATGCCAGGAAGCTATGAAAGTCGGTGATAAAACTTCAAGACCTGAATAGTATTTCATATAGTGTCCAGTCCACCTTCCTTCAATGCGAAGGAGCTAGATTTTTTTGCAAGGTATAGTAGCAAATAATGTGTAAGTATATAAATATAGGTATAGATAGCTATGCTTATTCCAACAATGGTTCTAGAACGTACAGGTATGAATAAATGCGTTGAGTTGTATGAGGATATTAATAATGGATGTTTTTTATAGTTTTCCAAGCAGAACAAATACACATCAGTATAATAGTTTGCAGTAGAAATGCGAATAAATGAGAATGAGAAGCATTCGTTTCATGTGATGTGACTGCGACGCTTTGAAAGTTCATGTTTGTACCATCTTCGTCAATTTCATGTTTTAAAGAAGGATAAGATAAAATCTAGAATGACTTTTTCCCCCTACTTTTACGCTTCCATGCTGATATTTATGTAGGAACAGCATGACAGAAAGAACATTCAGCTTTGTGAGATCATGGCCCATCTCCGTTTCTTCCATTTCTCCTCATTTATTAGAAAACAGTCAACGTCACGTTTCCAACTCACCAAGTCAGCTCCTTATACAAGGGATTTCTACTTATCCCCAGAAAATTACGAATTGGACAACTTTCTCAAGGCGAGGAACGACTAACAATAATAAGATGATATACAGTCTTTGGTTGACGACCAAAAGACAATGGAGAAAGCGTTCGTACACACTTTCCTTTCCTTCGTCATAGAGACGGGGAAAAAATTGATCGCCTTTTCCGTTTGCAAAAGTAAATGATCGTAAAGCATTAATTCGTTCTGAAAAAAATATAGATCCTGAAGATGATAGATATGGTTCCGACTGCTATACATACTATCAAAACCGTAGCCGCAAATGCTGAAACTGACAAATTCGGGTTCGATATTTTTCCAGACATTGCGGTCTTCACCAGCAGCATATGCCAAATGGCAATAGCACAAAGACATGCATGTTGAATCCGTATGGAAAGAAAGCAAGATTTGATGACATTAGCTTTTAATTTGTGTTTGACTACTTCGGCATCATAACATAACAGTCTAATCCGCTTAATGCAATTGTGCCACTATCTTCAAGATTATGTTTGTAAGCATGTTAGTGTCTTTCATGCGAAAAGTACTTAAAATACATGAATAATTTTTCTATTCAAATCTGGCGTAATTGCTTAGACGCGTATAGGCACTAAACTGAGGCTAGGAAACAAAACGGTCTTTGAGGAACAATTCAGTAGATTAATATTAAATGATATTTTTATGAATATTTTACGACTACATTGCATTAATTGGTTTTTACAAGGCCATGCAAAATTGTAGATTTGATTAAAGAATAAAGTTGCGTATACACGGTACACATAACATTGTATTTTTTAAAAATCCAACGTCTTTTCTTATTATTATAGGATAAGGAGTACAACAGGTAGCATGAGGGTTTTTCTTGGACGACAAATAAGAAGAACATTTTTATGCGATGCGCATTGATTTGATTTAGCGTTCAAAGCTGTATCATACCATTTCCATAGATTTTGTTCCATTTGAATTGTCTCACGCTGTTTGCAATGGAAGGCTCATATTATTTGGCACTCTTTTGAAAAATGGGGCATGATAGGTGATGCAGAAAGAGAGAGGACTGGTGGAAGGAGATCTTGTAGATTTGTGCAAGGAGAATGCAATAGGAATGAGACAAAAGAGTGAAGACAAGGATCATACGTACCTACATGTAAGCATGTACTTTCACACATTCATTTTCATTTCCCGCTTGGGGAAAGGTGTGCAAGAAAAATGTTAACTGTTTCGAATCGCTCTGCAGTAAAGAACAATTTCAGTTTGGATAATACGTTCTCACTCTCACTCTTTCGGAAAGGGTAACAGTGAGTGTGTGTAACTATTCCGTACAACTTTTGACTTGGAAAGAAGTCGTGTTGGAAAATCCAATCAGTGACTTAATGAGTTTTCTCTACATTTCCTTTGGGCGCCACTTTCAGCTATTTTTGCGGAGCATGGAAATCCACGATGAATATAGTAACGACGTTTGCAAGTGATGCATGGTTAGACAGCGTAATGTTCTCACACTTCACTCTCATCGTCAGTCAGTCTTCATTTGAGACAAAAACAAAGTGAATATACATATCTGCATATTATCACATACGAAGAAGATGATGACTATGATGACGGTGGCGGTGGTAGTACTGTGGTTTTTAATATATAACAAAAGCGAATCTCTGCTAATACATTTAGGGTTTCACTCTGATGATGATTACTATGGTGGTGTGGTGTTTTGCTAAAAGCGATTTCTGTTGTTTCCGAAAGAGGAGAAAGCAGAGAGCTGGATAGTGTATCAAGTAATTTTAAACGATGCAAAGAGAATATGAGCGAGTGAGTGAATGAGTGTGTGTCTGTGTGCAAAAGAGAGGTTTTAGATGTGGTATTTTCTGGGGCAACACTTGCTCTTCTTTGAGCTATGGCTTCTCCACACTTCTGACTTTTCGCTGCCCGTTCCCTAATGTGACGAAAGCATGGGCTTACTCTATCCGGCCATGCAAAGAGGAAACATTCATTCTGAAACGTATCTAAAGCCGACATCGGAGCCCATCATCAACTAAAAATATGAGGTTTTGTTTGCCATTTCGTAAAGTCTGAACAATAGGGTGTGATGTGATGCTCCCTATTGTTATGCATTGTGTGTGCTTAACTTGGATCTTTTACTGTGTAATCAAAAATTCGACTACCACGCTTAACCACTTAACTCGTTATTTATTCATTGGGGAAAAGTTTAACTGCAATGCATAAATCTCAGAACTTTCCAATGCCTCTCTCTCTCTCTCTCTCCCTCTGCATTATGAATTGCTTCATGCATCATCTAAAATACATCTTCTGTGCGACCTTCCCATTCATCTAGATAATTTATTTGCTCCTAGGAGAAAGCATTTTTCTTGTTTTAATTACATTCCTACGGCGGCTTTTGTTGAATTGATATAGATCGACTAATTTCATGCGGATTCTCAATTACAATGTGACAGGTTGTACTTCATTCAAGTACGTTTTTACATAGAAAATCCAGGGAAAAGCGACCTGCCAGAACAGTTCTTGTTTTCAAAAGCATTATTTAATTTATCCCATTATTATGTGTCACAATTATACACTGTCAATTAGGTCTGAGTGCTCGTTAACAGCCCATTCCGAGAAAAAACTCTGCTTTCTCAGAAAATACAAGCTGATTTCATTCAGCAGCACGAAAATAATTAAATTAGGTTGTCAATTATACATGTGTCTTTTATTGCCATTTGTTTAACATATACTTTCTTGGTTTCTGGCGACAATTTTGAATTGTGAAAACGTTCATATTGTGCAGAATGACAGATAAATAATTATCTGCCAGCAGACAATTTTTTGAAGTTCGAAGTTCATTTCACTGGATCGATGTTATAATACAAGGGTATGCACGTATTTTTCGAGGACACAAATACGTGCAATATTATCCAGAAAGAATGTTTGCAGTCTAACTCATTTCTCATTTAATACGCTTGGTATGGCACGAAAAAAGGGAAGTAAGTAAGTACTATAGGCTACGTCAAATCTCAAGAAACTGCAGATGCTACTTTGTCAGAACAAAAAAAAATTTCGCTAGGAAAAGAAAATTATAGTTGAAGGCAAACATGTAATCCCCGCAACCCACTCTCTTGTTCATTCACCTATGATAGGATAAGGGAGTTTCTCTGACGTGGTAAAACCTACCATCATTTCAGTTATCAATATAGCAACACTAAATCAATATTAGTGCATCTACAAAGTAAGCGAACGATTCTCTTTTTTTTTTAACCGAAAGTAATATTACCTTACCAACCCGGAACAATACATTTTTTTCTGAGCTCATGGACATCAAATTAACGACACTGAGTAAGAGACAGTCCAAGCAGGGGAAGGACAAAATCCTTAACCTGTAAACCATAGAACAAAAAAAAATGTAGCATACTTTTAGTTACATTTCTCTTGAAAATCATAGTTATTCTTGGCGCAGTAATATTTTCCCTTGTGATACTTTAGAAAAATAGGGAAAATCCACATCCGTCAATCTACTACCACAAGCGTTATAGGAGCAAGAGTAAGTAATGGACTTCCAATTCCATTGTATTTGGCCGATCGCCAGTTGGGAATTTAACAGGGGTGGACATTTGATCAAGTTTTTTGACAGGTTGAAGATTTGACCGAGCTACGTTATCAGATAGAACAGTTTGCCAGGTGAACAAATAGAAAATGAGTTTAGGTAACTAATATTTCTATTTCTTGCCCTGCCCAAAAAATACATTTAGCGTACATAACAACGTTGAAGGCATTTTCGTGTCGAGAGTAATAGTAGTAGTGATACACATAAACTAGAAACAAAAGTTGAAAAACTACACTGTAATTGTTGTGAGAAAAAAAAAATCTGAAGGGGTTAAGTGAAGAAAAGGAAAAGGGCTTTGTAACTTAACATTCGCTTGCTTAAGACTCTTACGACGTTCTTTTAGGAATAACTCTTAAGTATATACTTTGGTCTGTTGTTTAAAAAAATCTTTTCTTCCAGAGGAACACTTCAATTTTGCTTTTTTCTTTTTGAATGGTCACAAATACTTAATACTTACTTTCACATTCGAAGTCAATGGTGAGCTGTGTTCTAAGCGATACATATAGTTTTTCTTTCTACTTCAGAGAAAGCTATTTGCTACCATTATGCATAATCAAAACCAAACATTGCTTTACGCACCACCCACAATGTCTGCTGAAAGTTTTGTCATTTGGAGAAAAGGCGGTAAATTAGGTACTTATAAATCATCAAGATGTTCAACCCCTTAATATTTCGATTATTAAGTAACCACGTTGAGACATAATTCAACCGCTAAATTCTAAAAATAAATCCTACGTTAATACCTCAATGTATCTTTCAAAAGCAAGAGTATTCTGGAAAATGGGATGATTCAGAAGTACATATGTACAAAAGGAAAACTGCGGCATAAGTTGAGGGCAAGATGAAATAAGACAGGATGCTAAAAGCATTCCTACCACTTTTTACCTCCGCCTCCACCAAATGAATGAATGTTCTTGAAAAGAATGATGTCCATTTCGTGCCACCCTCGAGTTTACTAGTATCAAAAACAGCGCTTGGTTTCCCATTTTTGCGAGCATTCCACAGTTTATACGGCAGTAATGATTTCGCTCTATTTACACTTCTTCGAGCAAAGTAGTAAGGTTTGCGATTGCAATTGAAATTGCCAAAGTGGTTTTAGTAATCCACTATGTCTTTGCTACTTGTACGACGACAACATTTAGGTTTAAAAGTCGAAAGAACCATTACATACGTCGATTTATGGTTTATAGAATGCTGGACGACCAAAAGAAAATCTCATTTTTTCTTTCTATCATTAGAAAAGGAAATTTGGTTGATTGCTAAAATTAGAGGCCAGTTTGGATGAATTTTGCAGGGGTGTTGTAGGTGTGGGTGTTGTGTTGATGTTTACTACACGCGCAAAGTCAAAGTCCATTCAAGTCCATTTGATGATTGAATAAGATGACAACAATTTGTTTATCTCAATTACCTTTTATATGAGCAGATTTGATCATTTACTCATTTCTCAACAATTTTGGGATGGAGTTTGCCAGAAAAAAATTAGTGAAATGTAAAGATGAAAGAAATAGTGAAGAAATTATTGGCAATACCCAAAAACTATTTCGTAGTACTAAAAAAATTGCATTACTAACCAAAAGCTATTTCAATTTATGGGGGAGGGGGAATTTACGCAGGGAAGATGATGGTAATTTTTTCCCTAGAAATGATGCTACCCTCGCTCTACTCACAAACATTTCTTTTTCAATTTCCCCTTGAGAATCTGTAATTTTTATGAGTCATGTAAAACTAACTGCATCATCGTAAATATTAGTTATAAAAGTAAATTCCCTCATGGTTTCACAAAGGAGGTTCTGCTTTTTCAAGGGACTCAAAAGAAAGTATTTTCGATTTCATTCTACATTACCTTTTTTCTTTCTATTGATTTCTCTAAAGGAGGCCGGAAAAGTAACGAAGCGTTATCCAGTCAATATTATTATTAGAGCTGCAAAACCAGTCTATTTACGTATCTCCATGTATTGGTTAGAAAATACCTGATATTCTCTTTTCATTTCAGATAAGTGAATGATTTTTACAATACTAGTGAAATCAAATGATAAATTTGAACTTTTTTGGGCTCTCCTGTAATGGATTATGTAGTTGTGGCAAAATTACTCGAGGCCTGCATCCACAGATAAGCATCCATAAAACTATTGATCATCCAAAATGTTGAAGTCAAACATCATAAATGTTAATTGCTATTGCTTACCATATAAAACTCAAGTTATATTATAGTTCCTGCAAGAAACCCAAGAAATTTACTCACGATCAGTATTTTTCATATTTTAAATGCTTGTGATATAATATCGACGATGCTACAAAATGCGTTTTCAACGTTTCTTCAAATGCATGGTTTTTGCTGCCCTAACTATAACAATTTCTGCACTGTCGGTATTTCCCTAATCTCCATAAGTTTAACTTTTGGAGCGGGAAAAAAGTTTTGCGATATAAATAGATAAAAAAAGTCGGGCGGCATTGGCAGGGACGGCGGTAGTAAATCTTACTATTGTACTTATTTGGAAAGATTGTACTTGATCATGAACGTAATAAAAATTGTATAAACTAGAAGAAACTCACGGGGGAAAGCGACATTATGTAAATTATACATAGTTAAAACCATAAGGTGAAAGGTTCACAGGTTGGTACCTGATCACGGATCTTTGGTCCCGCGTATTCAATGGCTCTTGTTACAGTCGATTTTTTTTCCTTTCATATACATACTTATATGGTTGGCTGATGCCTGCTAGTTGTTTCGATAGCGGCCAACAATAGTGTTTAGTTTTAAGCATATGAAATTCTTTTTGCATCCCAAGCTCCACAATGAAAGAGTCGTTTCATTTCAAGCGTGTCTTCAGGTTCCTACTTTTTGTTCCGCCTCATACACATGTTCCTTTCCTTTTCGTTTACGATTCCCACGATTTCTCATAATCGTATTCCATTCCACCACCGTCTCACGTCACTCCGTGTTATCACAATCACCTTCCCTCATTTCAGGATTTGTAGGGAAAACACACTCAGAGATTTTCAAGAATCCGCCTTCTCTTTGAAGTCTGGCAAAAATTATTCCACGTATAATCTTGGAAACGGAATCTTTTAGTCAAAACTAATCCATTTGCAAAAACTTCTACTACTCCTCATTGACTTTAGTTTTGTTCAGTGTCCCCCACTGATCGTGAGTCTCTTTCATCATTCATCCTTGAAACTGTCGGCACACCTGTTCGTCATGCTTGTACCGTTCCTAAAGTTGAGTTTCTTTAATTGAATTAAAGTAATTACCAATACCAATAGTGTCCCAACTCAAAATGTATCGATTAAGAATTTGAGCTCTACACCTGCTCCCCAAAA